>JAODAL010078275.1:0-12973 GCA_025379985.1 Phyllomedusa bahiana
AAAAAAAAAAATTGGAACAAATTTGTGGGGACTTTTCCCCAAAAAAATCTTGAAAATTTGGGAAAAAAACCAAAATCTTTATGTGAAGTGGGAAATTTTTACTAATCTTTTTAAGAAATCACACGGAAAAACCCCCTTTTATAAATTTTTAAAATCGGGGGAAAAAAAAATTAAAATTTGGGGGTTTTTCCCAAAAGTTTTTTCCCCAATTTTTTGGGCCCAAAAATAAAGAATAATTAAATTTCAAAATTCCAAAAAAAGAAAAACAAAACAAAAACAAAAACAAAAAAGCCAAATTTTAAAATTTATATTAAATTTCATTTTTATTTAAAAAATAATTATATAAAAATATATTAAATAAAAAATTTTTATTAAAAATAAATAAAATAAAAATATAATATATATAAAATAATATATTTACACAAGGGAAAGAAAAACTTTTCAAAAAAATTTCTTACATTTTTTTGAAAAATAATTAAGAAAAGCAAAGTAATGTCCCCGCAGACCATTTTGGGCAATAGTTTCAACAAACCCTCCTGCTACAAGATTAGTCTTTTAAAATCAATGATATTGGGGTTTAAATCTTCCTTTTAACTACAAAATACATTACAGGGGTATTATCCCCCTTTACAAGGGAAAATTTCTGCAGGAAAACCCCCTGCCCACTCTGGGTTGACAGCCCACTTGGGGGTTTTTTTTCCCCCCCAGGGGGACACAAGATTTCCGGTTTGGTTTTTTCCCGTTAACCCGTCCACAAGGGGCAGGAAGACCCCCGGGAGTGGGAGAGGAGCCCACTTGCCCACAAACTTGAATGGTGGGAGAGATCGTTTACCCCACGGTGAAATGAAACCCCGCCCCCGGGAACTGCCACCAGTCCCTTAGTTATAAGCCCCGGTTTTTACGACTCTAACCGGCCCAAAAACCCCCCGAGTAGGATAATTCGAGACTGAAAAAAGACACTGGAATCGGGTGATCAAAGAACGACCATAGGTTTAAAAAAGTTTTGTATATTTAAACACCTTGGAGGCATAGCAAAAATCATAAATAGGGGGTTTACAGCTTAAAATACTGGTCAGAGGTCAAATACAAAAGGATATGGTACAGACAAAAGGCAGCAAGATGTGCTTTACCTAGGTTAGCCCGGCATAGGGAACATGGGGGTGAATTTGGCCCGGTCCCTGTATGGAGGTGGCATGCTGTAATATTTACCCCTTACAACAGAGACAACCCGGGCTCCATTTGCAACCTTACATTTTAACTAAAAAGGACATCCACATAAGCCCCCATTCCCCCAACCCCCAGGGAAGGGTTTTGGGCTTCAAAAACCCAGGGAATACAATTTATTGGGGGAATGGGGAGAGCCGGGGAAAATGGTACCTTCAGAACGGGGGGCCCAAGCAAACGCTGGGTTTAAAAAAACCTGTTTTGGGGGTAATGTTCCCTTTTTTTTCCCTGACTATTGGTCCGAAAATGAGGGGTGAACTTGGGGGGATGCTTTCATATATAAAAAATATGAAATGGGGTTTGTCTTGTGATCATGGTTTTTTCCAATTCTTTATGGAACTTTGGCACCAGGGTGTCTGAAAAATTTTCTTTTGATGCTTTTCCCTGGCCGGCCAAGGTGCAATAAAATTTAGTGAGGAACCTTTAAGGCTCAGACCCCCCTGGGTTGTTTTCCCTCTCTCTAATTTTTAGGAAATTTTGGCTCTTGCTTCTATGCATGTGTTGAACAGGGGTGGACTAAGGTGAAGTTACAAGGACGGGGGGGGTGACTTTTGTATATTCCCCACATCTGATATTTCCCATCTAGGTATCAACTAACAAAAATGCACCTTTTTTGGCCAAAAAAAATTTTCCCCGCCCCTTCAAACGCCCTCCAACATAAAAAATTTGAAAATACGACAATTCGGGCTGAGCAATCTCGGGATGATTTATTGCCCAAATTTAATATTTTTTTCAGAATTTTCCCTTTTATTTGTTCCCCAGCAATTTTTAGGACTTTTTTTTTCCCAAAATTTAACCCCCTTTCCAACATTTTAGTATGCTGTAAGGAGCTTTTTTATGGGATAATAGCCGCAGTATTAGCTGCAAGTGCAGCGGGGAAAGGAGCCCCCTTGACCCCACACGTTTGCCCCTTGACCTGCGCCCAAACACGAATCCCCCCGCGTCAATTGCGCCAAATTGCTGTGTCCGATAGGTTAAAAATGGCAGCTGGAAAACTGTGAAGAAGGAATAGTAAAACCAATCTTTTTTTAACCCTTTAAGCATTGTCTATACAATGCATTAGGCTTTTAGAAATTCGTCCCCTGTGGTAAAGCACCCCAAGGGGACTTTAAAGTTTTTCAGTTAAAAAAAAAGGAAAAAAAAATTTTTAAAAAGTTAAAAAAATAAAAAATTTAAAAATTTCCAAATTTTCCCCTTTTTTTGCACTTTACAAAAAAAAAAAGAAATAAAAAAAAATTTTCCCCTTTTTTTGGGTTTGTTCATGTGTCAAAAAACCCCAGTAAAATTTATTAGTTTTAAAAATTAAACTATCCAGGACGTTTAACAATGGAGAAAAAAAAAATTTCCAAACGGAAAAATTTTGCATTTGTTTGTCATTTCAGTTTTTTTAAAAAAACACTTCGTCAAGGAAATCCCCCCCACTAACGTCCGGGGGTGCGAGTACAAGAAATTTATTGGTCGAAAAAAAAGGGCGCCGCACCCAAAAATTTAAAAAAATAAAAAAAGGTTTTGGAAAGTTTTTTTTTGGGGAAAAAAAACATATACTTTTTTTTTGAAATCAAAAAATGTGCGGTTTTTCCCTTCCCAAAATAAAGGAAACACAGTTTTTATCCCAAAAAAGATTAACGCTGTAAAAAACAAAACCCCCGAAACAGGGTTGAAAAGGACGTTCTTTTCACTTTTGCCCCACAAAGTTTTTTTTTGCAGTTTTCCAATATATTCTGTTTTTCGGTGAATGACATCATTGGGAAATTTCTCTTGTCCCCAAAATAAAGCCTTCATTCTTCTAGAAAGGAAAAGGAAAAAAAAAAAGGGTTATGGCCGGGGAAAGGGAGGGGGGAAAAAACAAACAGGGACAACAAAAAAATTTAGGTTTGCCCGGGGGGGGGTTTAAAAACTTTTTTTAAAAATAAAAAAGGCCAAGCCCGGGTCCCCCTCTTCATGAAAAGGAAAATGGTTTTTGGGGGGTTCGGGCTTTCCCTAATCGGGGATTTATCAAATGACGCGGTCATGGGATTTTTGGGTTTAGGGAAAAACACCACCAAATGACAAGCGGGGGAACCTTCATAGACCCCTGCTCTTAAGGGCCCTTCTTTTCCTTGGCCCCTGTGTCTTTAAAACCCTTGCCCACGGGTGGCTCACTTTGTGCAAGTCCACTCCAACTGGAAAAGAGCTAGCCCCTACAAAAATTTCCCCTATTTCCCCCTTTGCTTTTTCCAAACCCCTTCTATTTTTTGAAAAGAAGTTTCCCCTAACTTTTGACTCAATAGGTAAACTTTAGGCATTACTTCCATTGGGGCCCTTCTCCCATATTTGCGGAATAATATATCCCAAAACTAAAACCTGTTTAGGTGCGGGTCCCACCTTGGGCCCCGTATCAAACCCGGGAAGAGACCCCAAAAATGTGGGCTCAGAAGGGATCCCCGGCACACCTGTGCATTTTAATTTTTTTTCTGTTCAAATAAGATTTCCCGGGGACGGGCAAAAACACATCACCCCCCCTGTGCTCGGGAAACCCCGGGGGGGCTTTCCCCCTCCAAAAATTTTTTAATTATTGCACGGGGTTATTAGATTACCAATAGACTGATTGTTTGGGGTTTTTTAAAAATGGGGACTATACATCAGGGCCCCTGATGTAGGAACCTGTGAGTTTTAAAAATTTTGGTAGCAATGGGGGCTTTGGTACTAAAATTAAAGGATGTCATGGGTTTTTCTTGCTCAATTATCACTTTGGAATTAGAGCCCCCCGGCTGGGGTTTGGGGAATATCCCCTTGCATTGTGTGTGTGCCCCTATACCCACGGGGGTTTAGAGGCCCGGGGCCCGGGGGGTGTTAGGAAATATCTCCCTGTTTTGTTTCTGTGCTTTTGTCCTTCTTTTTTCTTGGTCTGTTTTTTAAGAATTTATTAGCCCGTTAGATATTTTTTTGGACCGAAGAATCCTTTTTCAAAGGGGGAGGGACACATTTACCACAGATATCAAACCCCGGGATTATCCCCCCCAATGCGCTAAATTAATTAAAACCCCCCCCCCCGATTTTTTTTTAAAGGGTTTGCTATATTTATTATCCTTTTGAAAAGGAAAAAGACCCCCTGCAAAAATTTGACCCTGAAGCCCCAAGTGATAACCGAAAATAGGGTCTAAATTTAACTGTAAGAAAAGTGTGTTCTGTATATTCCATGACTTAATTGTTCTGTTATTCCACTGAAAAAAAATTTGTTCTGTAAAATTCCCCCGGACTAAAAATTTTTTCTGTATTTTTCCCCCGACTAAAAATTGTTCTGTATTTTCCCCCGACTTAAAATTGTTTGTTTTTCCACTGACTAAAAACTTTTCTGTATACCCCCACTGATAAAAAATTGTTCGGGTATATTCCGGGGGACTAAAATTGTTTTGTATTTCCCCCGGACTAAAATTGTTCTTTTAAATTCCCCCGACTATAAATTTTTCTGTTTTTCCCCACCGACTAAAAATTTTCCCTGGATTTCCGGGACTAAAAAATTTTTCTGTAAATTCCCCCACAAAAAATTTTTCTGTTTTTTCCCCCGAAATAAATTTTCGTATTTTCCCCCGATAAAAATTTGTTCTGTTATTCCCCCACTATAAATTTTCTTTATTTTCCACCGACAAAAAAATTTTCGAAATTCCCACCAAACTACAAATTGTTCTTTATATTCCACGACTATAAATTTTTCTGTATATTCCACCGGACTAAAAATTTTTTTCTGTGATTCCACCGCCTAAAAATTTTCGGTTTATTCCACCACTAAAAATTTTTTCTGTTTTTCCAGACAAAAAATTGTTCTTTTTTTCCCAAACCGACTATAATTTTTTCGGGTTATTCCCCCGATTTAAAAATTGGGGGTTTTTGTATATTCCAGAAATTAAATTGTTTTTGTTTTTTCCACGACTAAAATTGTTCTGTAATTCCATGACTACAAATTGTTCTGTATATCCTACGGACTTTTAAATTTTTTTGTATACTCCATGATTACAGATAAATTTTCCTACGGGATCTAAATTCGGGGTCAGAAAGCCTGGGTTTGGGTTTTATTGAGGGGGGGGGAAACGGTTGGGCCCCAAAGGGGTAAATTTTAAATTTGGAGTTGGGAAGTTTTTTTTGTACTTCAAAGGATGGTAAAAAAGGGGGTCTATCATCCAAATTTTAATTTTCCCCCTTTTCACATTACAAGGGATCAATCAAAGTACTTATAAAATTTAGTCGCTTTGTTTTTCCCCCCTTATCACCTAAGCAGCCAGTCAAGCCCCCCAAATTACCCTAATAAAGTTGGGGAACAACATTGCCCTAAACCTGTTTGGGGGGCCTGAAATTTTAAACCCAAGTTTCTATATTTAAAAAAATTTTGGATAAAACAAAAAAAACCTTTTTCCCGCGGGGGTTTTCACCCGTCATCTGGGGCTCAATTTTTTCCCCTTGGGGCCCCAAGGAACAGAAGATTTTTTACACCCGTAAGTGTTCGTGTTTTCTGGTTTTCCCCTCTTATTTTTATGACTGAAATGCCTTTTATGTGCGTACATTTTTTGGACCTTCCTTTTTACTTTTTTAATAAGCTTGGCCTTGGGTGTCTTTTAAAAGTTTAAAAACTTAAAATTAGGTTTGGGGTTTCTCTAAGAACTCAAGCCTTGATAAGGGTTTAACCCTGTGATGCTGGAGGCAGTGTCGGGGTTTAGAGTGTTTTAACCCGGGGGAGCGGTGTTTGTGGGTTTTAAAAAATTTTCCCCCTAAATTTTGGGAAGGTGGAGCAGTGTATGTTTTGGGGTGTGGGTTGTGTTGGGGTGATTTTTTAAGGTTCGTTTCCCCCTTGATTGGAAGGGGGGAGTGCTAGCTGAGTGAGTTTATAAAACCCCCTTAACAGTGGCCCCCATTTAATTGGGGTGATTTTTTTGACAAATTAGGGGCCCAGGGGTGGGATATTTTTACCTTTTATTGGCAAAAAATTTTTTGGTTTTAAAAGCAATTGTTCCCTCTCTAAAGGCCGTTTCCTTGTGAGGACTCACCATTTCTACAAGGACTTAATGTACAAAAGGGCTTCTCTTCCTGCTTTTATGGCAGTGGGCGCATAGGACCCAAGGGGGCAGAAGAGATTGTCGGGCACCCCATTTACTTTTTTTTATTTTTTTTTTAACACTTTTTTTTTTTTTTTTTTTTTTTTTTTTTTTTTTTTGAAATTAAAAAGATGGCAACGGGCGTGGAAAATTTTGTAGGGGGTCATGGAGTTGGGGAAAAAGGAATTTTGGGGCCCATTTTTCCGGAGTCGGAAATCCTCATAAAATGGGCCGACTCTGCTTTCCCCCAAAAATTTTTAATAAATTGGTTTCGTTCAATCAGTGCCAAGAGCAAGAGGAATTGGGGGGCCCCGCCATTTGGGGTGCCCAGATCTAAGCCCCATCAGATGAGGAGTTTTAAATTTTGAAAACGTTTGGTGACATGGAACAAAGTGCATTTGGGGAAGATTTGCTCCCCTCAAAACAGATACCAGATTTCACAAAATTTTTCACCCCTTTCAAAGAAGTAAAGTGAACCATTCTAGAACGACTGTGCCCGAGGCAATTCCCTTATACCCGAATTGTTTTAAATGGTTTTACCCTGTGGTCCTTTTTTGCACCAAGGGGTTAGTGTAGAAGGCCCCTTCCAGCTGGAAATAATGAGGATGTGAGGTCATTATGCAGGATCTTGGAGGCGATTATTTTCAGGAAAAAAATTCTTGATCCCAAATGTTTTTCAGGCTTTTGCTGAAAACTGTTTTTTTCTTAGTTCTGCGGGTGTTTTGCATATTTTCAATTTTTTTTTTGTTCTAAAAAAATTATTTTAGACTGACAAGCAAAAGGGAACAATGTTCTGCCCCTTTTGACTTTTTAAAGGGTCCTCTCTCCCCATTCCCCCACAGCTGGGCTGTGGAATCCCCAATCTTTTTTTAGCAAAACCCTCTTGGTTTTTCAATTACTTTGACCCGCAGTATTTAGCATTGTTAGTTCGAGATTCTTGTAGAAAAATGCATTGTTTTGTTTTTCTCCGGTGGTCGGGAATAATTTTCTTATTAATAAAAATTAAACCTGTTCTCAATTCCTTTAAAGCTCAGTGTGTAATTTGGGGGGATTTTTAGTTCGAGATCCAGAAGAAGATTTCCCAAGAAAAGAGAAGCAGCATCCTTAGGGTATCGTAGTATCTCTCCACACCCGGGAACTTCGCAGGGGCACAGGGGCCCGACGACTTGTTTTTGGGGAAACCCCCGTCCCCTTCAGGGGAAAAGGGGGGCCGGGGTCCCTGGGTTTCCCAAGGGGAAAAGCTTTTAGCAGCCTCCCCCAGCCTGAAGGGGCAAAAGTTTACCGGCCCAAAAAGGGGGGAGGGGAAGCCCCCGGGGGCCCCCCTGCAGCTGGTTCAGCATGTCCCCCAGGGTTTCCCAAAGGGGGGTTGGATAAGAAATGGGGAAAAAATGGGGGGGCTGCCCCCTCTACTTTATGTGTGGTGCTGGGCCTCAAAACCCCCTTTGGGGGCCCCTTTCAAAAGGGGTGTGCTTCCTTTACCCTTTCAGGTTTAAACCCCCGTTTTTTTTTGTGCGCTCCCCTCCTCCCCTTCAGGTGTCCCCCTTCATGTGTGTGTACTCCCCCCTCCCCAGGTGCCCCCCTGGATGTGTGCGTGCTCCCCTTCCCCCTTTAAGGGGGCCCCCCTGCATGTTGGGGCTTCCCCCTCAGGTTTTCCCCGGAGCATGTTGTGCGCTCCCCCCCCCCTTAGGTTTTCCCCAAATGCTGGGGTGTGCTTTTCCCTTTAGGTGCCCCGCTTTCATGTTTGTGTTTTTCTCCCCCTTAGGTGCCCACAATTTCATTTTGTTTTGTGGCCTTTCCCCCCCTTCAAAGGTTTCCCCCATGCATATGTGTGCTCCCCTCCCCTTTTAGTTGGGGCCCGCTGCATGTTGTGCCCCTCCCCCCCCTTAGGTCCCCCCTACATGTTGTGGCTCCCCTCCCTTCAGGTGCCCCTATGCATGTGTGTGTACTCTCCTCCTCCCTTCAGGTGCCCCTATGCATGTGGGTCTGTGCTCCCCTCCCCCCTCCAGTTGGTGGCCTGCATGTGTGTGGTGTCCAAGCCACCCTTTCAGGTGCCCCCATACATGTGTGTGTGCTCCCCTCCCTTCAGGTGCCCCTATGCATGTGTGTGTGCTCTCCTCCTCCCTTCAGGTGCCCCTATGCATGTGTGTGTGCTCTCCTCCTCCCTTCAGGTGCCCCTATGCATATGTGTGTGCTCTCCTCCTCCCGTCAGGTGCCCCTATGCATGTGTGTGTGCTCCCCTCCTCCCTTCAGGTGCCCCTATGCATGTCTGTGTGCTCCCCTTCTCCCTTCAGGTGCCCCCCTGCATCGGTGTGTGCTCCCGTCACCCTTTCATCTGTGTGTTGTCACGGTTTTAGGTAGTGGATCCTCTGCACCACCACAAGCGATGGCGTAAGCCACGCCAGGGAGCGGAATCTAAGTAGGTCCCGGTCTTCACCAGAGCCCGCCGCAAAGCACGATGGACTTGCTGCGGTGGGAGTCTACCAGGTCGCTACCCCTAATGTGACTTGCTTGCAGAGGCAGCCGAGGTGTAGCATGGTACAAAATTGGAGGGCAGGCTCGTTGTTGGGGACAGGCAGCAGGTCAGGACAGGCGGCAATGGTTTGTGGTCGTGGACAGGCAGGAAGGTCAGGGCAGGCGGCAAGATTCGTGGTCGAGGGACGGAGGCAAATGGTTCGGTCCACAGTAATCAGAACAAGGCTACAGGAACGCTTTCTCAATAGGCAGAGGGCACTAAAGATCCGGCAGGGTAGCCAGGAAGAGGCAGGCTTAAATAGGGACAGCGACCGGCAATAGCCAATTACCGGTGCGCTGGCCCTTTAAACTTAACACTGCTGGCGCGCGCGCGCCCTAGGGAGCGGGTCCGCGTGCGCTGCTGGACAGAAGCTGCAGCAGGAGTTTGGCTGGGTAAGTACACGGGGGGACAGGAAGAGGAATGAGCGCGCCCGCCCCATTATGGTCCAGAATATTGTCTTCTGGTTCCCAAGACCTTTCTTCGGGCCCGAACCCCTTCTAGTCAATGAGGAAAAGGCGCTTCCCTCTGACCATTTTCATATCCAGAATCTCCTTTATAGTAAAGACATTGGTGGCGTCAGCCTCAGGAGTGGGAGGAGCAACTTTCCGAGAGAACGATTTAGGATGACTGGCTTCAAAAGAGAGACATGGAAGGAGTTCGGGATCCGCATAGTGGGAGGAAGGCAGAGCTTGTATGCCACTGGGTTTATGCGCTTAAGCACCTCGAACGGGCCCAAGAACCGGGGACCAAGCTTATAGCCAGGGATCTTGAGGCGGATATACGTCGCCGACCCCCCCACCGTATAATACTAGTTGCTCGGCACACTCTTTTAATCTTAATTATACATGCTGGGTATCAAAATAAGCATCAAAATTCACAATCTGTATATACCCGCATACATGATTAAACATACTCCAATGTATAATTAGATTTTATAAGAATTTATTAACAACTTCTTTTGAGCGACCAAATCAAAAACGTTTTCGGTCCAGTTTCGACCTTCATCAAATGTGTCGCTGAAAGTATAACAAATACAAAAATTACAAAAGTCACGACGTATAACATAATGATTACAACAATGCACAACACTACGTACATATAACAGACATATGGATGTTATAACAATACAGACACAGAGTATTAAATGTTAGTAAACAGACCATACAAAAATTATTATCCAAAAATTATTATCCAAATGTTATAACATATGGGGGTGCATGTATAAAATATCAAAAATAGCCACCACAGTGAACATACCTCTCTTACAGTGTGGTGAATATAAGACTTACAATGATACAAAATATACCATAATTATAACGATACCCTTTATAAAAATCCATATAGAGCCATATTTGTTCATCCATGTTAAGATTAGAATGTCTCAATAATTTAGAAACTGCCAGTAAGCCTCCCTGATGTCCAATCGATGTGTATAAACTCACTACGTCAAAAGAGACTAGTAGAGCACCAGTTGGTATGTTCTTTATTTCCCTTATTATTTGTAAAAAAAATGAGAGGTATCAAGGATAAACGACATCGAAATCTTAATCAGAGGTGTCAATATTTTTTCCAAAAATTTCGCAACTGGGCTAAAAATTGAATCAATAGAAGCCACGATTGGGCGACCTGGCGGCCTATCAAAGCTTTTATGAACCTTTGGAAGTATATAGAATACAGGACATATTGGATGCTGCATTTGTAGATACCTATATGTAGGTTGATCAATAACTTTTTTCAATAGATATCGATCCAGCACGTCCTGTATTCTATTTCTGATTCTCGGTAAGGGATCCCTATCAAGTTTCTGGTATGTAAATGTATCCGATAGTTGGCGACAAACTTCCTCTACGTACATATGTCTATCCATAATTACTAGTGCTCCACCTTTGTCTGCCGGTTTGCAAATAATTTCTTTATTCTTTTGGAGAGAGGATAGAGCCTTCCTTTCCTCCTTACTCAGATTGTCATGAAAATGCATCTGTCTACGTTCCAATAGAACTCTACGGATATCACTATCGATTAAAGAGATAACCGCCTCAACACCATGTAAAGTTCGTGGAGGATTAAAGGTACTATTGGTTCTCAGCCCAAGTGTTTTTATTGAGACTGCACTGGATATAGTTAAAGGATCCCCTTCACTTACGATATCCTGATTAGAACCAAAATGTGCCTTTAAACGTAAAGTGCGATAAAAATATCTGAGTTCCTGTTCTAATCTGAATTAATCGAAAAGGGGAGTAGGACAAAATGACAAACCTCGTTGCAAAAGATTTAGGGCGACATGTATGAACGGGCTTTACGCCTGTTTTCTGGCGTATCCTGCGCCTCACCGGCCCGAATCTGCTGTCGGACGCAGGGATGCGGTGTTAGGCGCAGCGTTCGCCACTTTCAGATGCACCTCACATGAAGGGGCTGGCAATGGGCGCAGTGTGGGCATTCCGGGGCGGGAAGCGGCGCGCTGGAAAACTCCGAGGCATGTACGATCGCGAGTCGGCAAAGTGCGGCGCATTGCAGCACTCGCCAGCTCCGACAGGCAGACTTGGTTGATTCTGGTCTAAATGATCCGGCAAAGGCGAAGTGAAGTGAGAACGGAACATGCGAGGAAACATAGAAGATCGCAACAGAAATCTCGGCTCTCAGCGCCATGAGGCTGGAGTATGATTCCAAAAAAATCGCCTTTATTAGGCGTAAAACATTCTCAGAAAAAGAGCTGAAACCTGAAAACAAATAAAAGAAAAAAATCACTTTCCAAAAATCCAGAACGGCGCTACATCAGGAATTAGGATGTTGGAAATTGCCGGGAAATACAGTAATTCAAATTCTGTAAGCTATTCTCATTGGTCGGCAGAAACCAGCCAATCAGAATAAGAAACCTATGGAGAATTAATGACCAATCAAAATCAAAGGCGGGACAGTTCAAAATACAGTAAAAATGCAGAAAAAAGCTGATTGGTTGAACTAGCGGGGGCTTGGCTATCTCAGCCAATAAGAATATGAGCGACAGAGACCCATTATAACCTATGGAGAAGTATTGACCAATCAAATTCAAAGGCGGGACAGTTCAAAATACAGTAAAAATGCAGAATAGAGCTGATTGGTTGAACTAGAGGGGGCTTGGCTATCCCGGCCAATCAGAGCACGAGCTACTTGTCCCATTGTAGTCAATGGAGAGATCGGGGCAATGAAATCTCGGCTCTCAGCTCCGTGCGGCATGGAGTATGATTAAAAAAATCATTTTTATTAGGTGTAAAATTTTATCTGAAAAAGAACTGAAACCTTCTATAAACATAAATCAATCAAATCCCGAACAACGCGTTTGTCGCCGAGACCGGCGCTACATCAGGAATTGGGATATAGAGAATTGCCGGCAAATACAGTAATTAAAATTCTGTAAGCTCTTCTCATTGGTCGTCAGAAACCAGCCAATCAGAATAGGAGCAGTGAACCATTATAAGCTATGGAGAAGTATGGACCAATCAAATTCAGAGGCGGGACAGTTCAAAATAAGAAATGCCGAGCGACCAATGGGAGAGCAAGCGACGCTCTTATGGGTTTTCTAATGCAATCTATAATAAAACTGTACATGGCCGAAATTAAATGATAACACTCCCGAAGTTGTGCCGATCTGTATATAAAATGAATAATAATATGGGGGTACCAAAAAAAATAAATTAATTCAATAAATTCATTTTTATTTCTTTATTTTCGTTAGCCAAGGATCAATAGTATGGGTGTAACGAAAATAAAGAAATAAAAATGAATTTATTGAATTAATATTTTTTGTAGTTACCCCCATATTATTGATCATTTTATATACAGATCGGTACAACTTCTGGAGTCTTATCATTTGATTTCGGCCATGTACAGTTTTATTACAGATTGCATTAGAAAACCCATAAGAGCGTCGCTCGCTCTCCCATTGGTCCAAATAACCGCACCTCTTTTAAATTAGCCAATGACAAACAGAGCTCGCTCTGCATTTCTTTTCCCCATAGAACCCGCTAGCTCCACCAATCAGCTCTTTTCTGCATTTTTACTGTATTTTGAACTGTCCCGCCTTGGATTTTGATTGGTCAAAATTTCTCCATAGGTTACAATGGTTCCCTGTCGCTCTATTTTTGATTGGTGGTTTTGCCGACAATGAGAATAGTTACAGAAATTTTAATTGCCG
>JAODAL010078276.1:0-12973 GCA_025379985.1 Phyllomedusa bahiana
CTTTTTCCATCAGAATGCCCCTTAAACCTGTTCACCCCAAATTAAAAAGTGCCAAAAAAGGGCGTATGTTTTTTTGAAACCACTTTTTTTCCCCTTAAACCCCTGGGACAATTTTGGAAATTTCCGGGGAAAGCCCCAAATAAACCCCAAACCGGGAATGCCCCAAAAAAGCCCCAAAAAAAGGAGTTTTCAAAACACCATTTTTTATTTTAAATTCCCCTTGGGGACTATATTAAATTGCTTTTTTAAAAATTTTTAACGGGGTCTGCCCCCTTTAAAAAGTGGGGGAAAAAAAAAACCGAAAATCTGTTATGTTTTCGTATAATACAGGGTTTTTTTTTGCCCCTTCAATTCACCTGGGGGTGACTATAAAAATTGCTTTTTTAATTTTTAAACGGGGAAAACTGCGTCAATGAACAAAGCTGGGGGCGAAAAAGTAAAAAAAACACATATCTGTTATTTTTTTCGTATAATAAAACGGTTTTTTTTTTGCACCTTTCAATTAAACCTGGGGTGACAAAGAATTGCTGTTTTAAGTTTTACGTGGATGCTGGGTAAAAGAACAATGCGGGGGAAAATTAAAAAAACACGAAAACTGTTTTTTTTTGGTTTAAAAAACGGAAATTTTTTGCCCCTTTCCCAATTTCACCTGGGGTGAATAAAGAATTTTTTGTTTTAAGATTTACGTGGATGCTGCTTTAAAATGAACAATGCTGGGTGTGAAAAAAGTCAAAAAACACGAAACCCTTTTATGTTTTCTTTATGTTTACACGGTATTTTTTCACCTTTTAAATTTAAACCTTTTGGGTGAATTTGAATTGCTGTTTTATGTTTTTACGGGGAGCGGCGTAAATGAAAAATTCTGGGAGCAAAAGGAAAAAAAAAAACACGAAAACCTGTTTTTGTTTTGGAAAAAAAAAAAAAAAAATAAACGGTTTTTTTTGGCCCCTTTCAATTCCCCATGGTAAAATATAAAAATTCTTTTTTTAATTTTTTAAAGTGGATGTGCTTAAAAAGAAAAATGCTGGGTGTGCAAAAGTCAAAAAACACATAACGTTATGTTTTCGTATGAAAACCCGGAATTTTTTGCCCCCCTTTAAATTAACCTTTGGTAAAAATAAAATTTTCTTTTTTAAGATTTACGTAGATCCGGGTCAAGGGAAACAATGCTGGGTGCGCAAAAAAAAAAAAACACGAAACTTTTATGTTTTGGTAAAAAAAAACCCGGATTTTTTGCCCCTTTAAATTTCACCTTTTGGTGAATATAGAATTGTGTTTTAAGATTTACTTGGATGTTTTTTAAAATGAAAAATTTGCTGGGTGGCAAAAGTCAAAAAACCCCCGTAACTGTGATTTTTTCAAACGATACACGGTATTTTTGGCAAAAAACCCAACCCCGGCGGATTTACAAGTTTTGCTGTATTGTAATTTAACTGCAAGGGGGGATAAAATTTAACAGTCAAGGTGTAATGGGAAAAATTAAAAATGAACACCTATCTAAAATTTGTATACTGATAAAAAAAGGTGGATTTTTTGCCAGCTAAAAAAAGAGACCTGCATTTTAAACCTAAAAGAGTTACCCCAATATAAGTTCGGGCTCCCCAAAAACCAGGAAAATTTTCAATACCCAAAACCTGTTAATAATAAAAAATATTCCACTACAATTTTTACACTAAGTCTTGGTGAACTTTACCAGAAATTCTTTTAGAGCTTGTTTTTTCGCCCCGGGGCCCCCCTCCCGCCCCCCCCCCGGGGGCCCTTTACAGCGGTAGAGCCCCTTTTAAAAATCTCTACCTAATTTATAAAATCTTCCAACCCTTTTAAATAAAAACTAAATTGAAAGGGATCCAGCTAATATAGAGGTTTTTTCGGGTAAAGGGGAAAATAAAATTTAATTTGGGCTGAGCTTTTTTGGGAAAAAAGCAGGCCCCACGCCCTTCTGCTCTGAGACCTGAGGGGACACTGGTTTGGAACGGGAAACGTTTGTTCTAGTAAAACGAGGTCATGGGGTTTTTTTCCACCCAATGAACCAACACACCCCAAATCGGGCCACACAAACATCTCCCCCCGGGGGGCTCTATTTTTGGTAAGCTGTTTTTCCCTGGCCCCCAAAAAGCCCAGGAAGCCGGGGAAAAGGCCCCGATTTTAATAGATGATGCACATTTTTTTAAACCAAATTTATCGCAGGGAAACAAAAAAAATTCCCGATCACCATAAAAATTTGGGGGTGGGATTTAAAATTTTGTCGATAAAAAATCGCTCAACACAAGTCATCGGGCGATAATCTATTATGGACAAATGGATATTTTTAATTGATAATTCCCGAAATGGGAACAATCCCCCGGTTGAGGAAAAGTAAACCCAAAATCACTCATCACTGGGCCCCATAAACCACCCAAATCAAAAATAGGGCGACATTGGGGCCATTAAAACCTATGGAAAAACTTTTTGGGACCAATAGAATAAAACGACAGTGGCCCCCCCTAACCTATGAAGGAGTTTTTAACCAATCAGAATAGGGCGACAAAAACCCAAATTTATATCCTATGGAGAAGTTTTGGGCCCAAACAAAAAAAGGCCCCGGACAGTTCAAAATACAGTAAAAAAAGCAGAAAAAAAACTGATTGGGTTTAGCTAGCGGGGGGCTTGCCTATCCCAGCCAACAGAGCGGGAAACTACTTCCCCATTTAAATCTATGGAGAGATGGGCGCAATGCAAACTCCGCTCAGCTTTATGCGGCATGGGGGTATGAAAAAAAAAACAAATTTTTTTAAGTGTAAAACATTATCAGATAAAGCGCTGAAACCTTCTTTAAAAAAAAAAAGCCAAATTAAATTTCCCCCCCAACGCGTTTGTCGCCGAGACCGTCGCTACATAGGGGAAATTTCAATAGAGAGAAATGCCGGGAAAAACCCGTAATTTTAAATTTTTTAAGCGCTTCTCAAATTTGGTTTACAAAGCCCCGCCAAAACAAAATAAAGGGGCGACAAAGAAACCCCTTATATTTCCCATGGAAGGGGAAATTTTGGACCCAAACAGAATAGGAAAAGGGGCAGAGTCCCTTAAAACCTATGGAAAAAATATAGACCAATCAAAAAACAAAGGGGGGACCCGTTTAAAATTTCAGGGAAAAAGACGAGAAAACTGATTGGTAAAATTGGGGGGGGAGGGGGGGGGGTTGGCTATCCCAAACCAATCAGAGCCCCGCGGGAAATTTCCATTTTTAAATCTATGGGGGAGATTTGGCGCGGGGTTTAAAACTCCCGGGGCTGAGGGGGGCCGTGCGGCTTTAAGAAATTTAAAAAAAAAATAAATTTTTTTAAGTGTAAAAAAATTATCAGAGAAAGTGCTGAAACCTTTTTCTTTAAAAAAAAAATTTAGTTAAATCCCGAAAAAAGCGTTTGTCGCCGAGCCGGCGGGTACATAGGGGGGAAAAGGGGAAAAAGAGAGAATCGCCGGGAAATACAGTAATTTTAAATTTTTAAGCTTTTTTGGGTTTGGTCGCATTAAAAAAAGCCAATCAGAATAGGAGCGACGTGGCCCCCTTATTCCCCATGGAAGGGGAAATTTTAAACCCAAACAAATAGGAGCGACAGTGACCCCTTAAAAACCTATGGAGAAAAATTGACCAATTTTAATTTAAAGGGGGAAAAAAGGGTTCAAAATACAGGTTTAAAAAGGCAGGAAAAAGCTGATTGGTTGAAGGGGCGGGGGCTTTGTTCCCCGGGTTAGCCAAAACAAGCGGAGCCCACTTTTTATGGGGGGAAAGAAAAAAAAATTTTTCATTTAATAAAATCAGTTTATTTCTTTATTTTCGTTTCAGCCCCTACAAATTTATCCTTGGGGTAGAAAATAAATAAATAAACATGATTTTTTTGAATTAATATTTTTTTTTGTTTTCCCCCAAAATTATTAAAACATTTTTAATACACATCGGGACAAAATTCTTAAAACTTAAAAATTTTATTTCGGCCCTGTACAGTTTTTTTTCAGATTTTCTTAGGAAAAAACCCCTAGGAGCTCACTCGCCCTTTCCCAAATTTGGCCAAAAAACCGCGCCCCTTTTAACTTTGCCAATCATTTAAAACTCGCTCCGGGAAATTTTTTTTCCCCTAGAACTCTATGAGAAAATGCCCCGCCCCTCTGATTGGCTAAGCTGGACGAGCCCCCGCCGTTCAAACCCAAACAGCTCTTTTTTGCCTTTTTAATGTTTTGAACTGTCCCGGGCCTTTTTAATATGATTGGTCCCAAATTTTTTACCATAGGTTTTAAAAGGGGGTCCCTGTCCTCCTATTCTGATTGGTCAATTTTTCCCCATAGGATTCAGGGGGCCACTGCGCCCCTATTCGATTGGCTGGTTTATGCCGACCAATCAGAAGAGTTAAAAAATTTTTAAATTTATGTTTTTCCCGGCAATTCTCTTATTGAAATCCCTATGACCCCTTAAAAATTTTTGGGCTTTAAAATTTTTTTTTAAAAAAGGGTTTTCACCTTTATCTATATATTTTACACTTAATAAAAATTTTTTTTTTATTCATACTCCATGCCGCACGGCGTGAGCGCTAGATTGATTGGGCCCCCCTCTCCCTAGACTAAAAAATGGAAGAAGTACCCCCCGCCCTGATTGGCGGGGATAGAAGCCCCCGTGCTAACCCAATCACCCTTTTCTGCATTTTTAATGTTTTTTTTAAACTGTCCCCCTTGGTTTTTTGTTTGGTTTTCAAAATTCTCCATAGGTATAATGGGCCCCCTTCCTCCTATTTGTTTGGCCGAGATAGCCAAGCCCCGCTAGCTCAACCAACAGCTTTTTTTCTGCATTTTTATGTTTTTTGAACTGTCCCCCTTTGATTCTGTTTGGGCAATCGTTCTCCATAATTATAATGGTTCACGTTGCCCTATTTGATTGCTGGTTCGCGACCAATGAGAATAGCTTTCAGAATTTGAGTTACTGTTTTCCACAATTTCCCAAATATCCGAATTCTTGATTTTGTGCCGTTAGTTTTTTGGAAAAGTAATTTTTTTTTTTATTTTATTTTGAGGTTGAGCCTTTTCTGAAAATGTTTTCCGCCTTTTTATAAAGGCGATTTTTCGGATTCATACTCCTGCTGCAAGGGGAGCCCCAAAGGATTTCGTTGCGATTTTGCATTTTCCTCTCATTTTCCTTCTTCTTCACTTCCGCCCCCGGAGCTTTTAAGATCAAAATAAAACTAGGTTCCCTGTTGGGCAGCCGAGCGCTGCATTGCGCCGCCTTGGGCGAGCCGCCATCGACATCCCTCGGGGTTTTTTCGAGCGCGCCGGTCCCTCCCCGGAACCCCTACCCCCCCAACACTGCGCCCTTTGCCCGCCCCTTCATGGGGGCGCAGCTAAAAGTGGCGAACGCTGCGCCAACACCGCATCCCTGCGTCCACAGGGGAATCGGACCGGGAGGCGCAGTATACGCCAGAAAACGGCGAAAAGCCCGTTCATACATGTCGCCCTTTGTCCTTGCAGTCCTGACTGCACACCATTGTTGTCTCCCCTGAGACATTAAGGGCATGTCCCCACGGCACGGGTTTGCAGCCAGTTTTTCAGACAGTTGCGGTTTTGTAGGCCGTCTAAAAAAACGGCCGCAAACAGGCACAACGGGCTTCTATGGAAAATCCGTGCAGCAGTCCACACTGCACAGGTTTTTCAACTGGCGTTTTTTCCGCCCGTGGGCCACCCAAAGAACATCGTGCTTGCACATTCTTCCGTCCGGTTTTTGGACAAAATATGTGCAAGTCAATGTGAAGGGGGAGGGCTCAACGCGGAGAAACGCCCCCCCCCCCCACCCGCGGCGGTGGGGACGGCACTAAAACCAAACGGTTTTTGTTCTCTACCATGTAAACAGGTCCTAATATAAGCAAATGTAAGAAAAGCCTTTAATTGCTTCGAGGTTAACTTGAGTTCTTTTGTTACCTTGTGGACTATTTTACAATTTGTAATCTTTGTTGGTGTACTACCTTTGGAACGGGTTATAACGGTTATAAATTTCATCAATGTGTACACAATGGTTCAGGTTTATCAGTACTGTCTAACTTTTAGACAGTCTAAAGTTATCATAGTGTTGATAAATGTGGCGCATACTGGAATTGTCTAGTCTTACTTTAAGTTTTGTGTTAGTTTGTTTGCTTTGTGTCCCGAGCTGTGGCAAATTTTGCATCATTTTTTGACACACAGGGCAACATGTATGAACGGGGCTGCACCAGAAACGGGGCTGCACCAGAAATGTGGTGCATTAGTATAATGCCTCCCATGCCCGTGGCACTTTGTAATGCACCTGATTTCAGGGGGTTGAGGGAGGCAGGGCGCTCTTCAACCGTATGAAGCTACATATTTATAGCTTCACTATGGCATTTCTAGGTGTATTACTGCTGGAACAGGTAAACCACTTTCAAAGTGGTATACGTGAGCCAGAAATGTCATGTTGGTGCTAGAATGCACCTGATTTATGACCCGCTGTAGATTGGGTTCATAAATCGGGCACAATCTATGCTAGTATAATATGCATGAAATTTGGCGTTTAAACAGCAAATTTTATACATGCTACCCACAG
The DNA here is from genome assembly GCA_025379985.1 of Phyllomedusa bahiana. Lineage (NCBI taxonomy): Eukaryota > Metazoa > Chordata > Amphibia > Anura > Hylidae > Phyllomedusa > Phyllomedusa bahiana. The sequence continues at coordinate 6,575 of JAODAL010078276.1, forward strand.
TTTTGTGCACTAGCCCCCCTTTATTTAATGCAGAAGAGTCTAAAACTGAAACACATAATAAATATGGTGTATAGCACTGATGCCATTATTTTTTCTGCAAGTTGCACTCAAATTGTGGGGCAATTGCCTTCATAAATGTGCCCCATTCTATCTGACTGTGGATTTGAGAAGTCTAAACTCTTCAGGCATTGTTTTGTAATCTTTTCTCTCACCTGATAAGCATTAACAACTCTTCCTCTACGGCTAGGTTCACACGCTTAACTGCGGGGCGTAATTTCGCCCCGCAATTATGCTGTGTGGACGGGGGCGGGGCGGTAGCGGGGGAGTGAGCTGAGGGCCGGCGCTTCGCCGGCCCATAGACAATCACTGCTAGCGGCACGTATACACCACTAGAAAGTGACATGTCAATTATCTCCCCGCCCGGTGGCTTCGCCGGGCGGGGAGAGGAGACGTAATCCATAGTTCTCTATGAGAACTGTGGATTATCGTAATGAATGAGCCGTTTTCGGCCCGTAATTGGCGCACTTCGGCACGTAATTACGGACCGAAATACGGCCCATTTTAAGCCGTGTCAACCTAGCCTCAGGGCGCTTTCACACAATGCGTTTCTGGTGCATTTTTGGTGCGTTTTTGATGCTTTTTTGGTGCAGGAAGGCACAGCAATAAATGCTGTACATTGCTGCACGAAAAAACGCATAAAAAAATCGCAGTGAAAATCATAATGTTACCGCATTTTTTGTGCAGCAATGTACAGCATTAATTGCTCTGCCTTCCTGCATAAAAAACGCATTTAAAAAACGCATCAAAGACGCACCAAGAACGCACTATGTGAAAGCACCCTAAGGTCCTCAGAAATCTCCTTTGCTCAAGCCATGATACAACATGTGTTGTGAAAATCAGACTTTTTCAAATTATCTGCTAGTCCTAATGCTTCACATACTTTTGTCACCCACATATACATTATATTAGATTATTTAGTTTGCTTTGGTCTTCTCTATTCACTTTGACTTATGACTTATGTAAAAATCTAATGATGTTTATTGAACATCCTGAAAGGTTCACAAACTTTCAAGCACCACTATTTATTGTCAGAGCTGCCATCACAGCAATACAAGTGTCACTGCTGTCGAGTCCAGTTAAAAATGAAGCCCTGCTCAATAGCTAAAAATGTGCAAATCGTTCTGATGGCCTTCATTTCACAGTATTAATGCACAAGCTCTGTTAGTACTTATTTTTTACATTCACCATTGACCAACATAGTATAATTTATAGGCCTAAGCTTAGAAGCCTTGATCTCTTGGGGGTGCTGCATGACTCCACTCTCACACAATCTGTTGTCATAGACATTATGCAGATATATGCTATAGCAAGATAAGTAATTGTTTATATGAATCTGCGCGTGTGCAGGCATGGGTCACTATTGATGTAGCACTGAATAATACTAATACAAGGGACCCCCATATCTGCATACCTGTCTCTATAGTTATTTGCATGTGCCCACAGCACACATAACAGATATGTTGGTGTTTTTGGGGGGTCTTACCATCCCATAAAATCCTTTCTGGGGCTAGCTTGTAGCTCACTAGGAGTGAGTCTTAGAGAATGGAGTGATGTCTGTGCTTAGGTAATTCTTCCTGTTCATGTTTGTGGGCATTCTGAAAATAGCCCAATGGGTGTATTCGGGTATTTTCCAGACTCCCATAGTGCAGCCATTTCCCTGTTCTCTGTGGTTAGCTTATAGTGAGGATTAATAGAGGATTTTAAAAGATGGCAAAACTGTATTAGTAAGGTTGATAACATTACATTTTATGGTATTCGGTGGATATAACTTAAAATGGCTAATCCTCTTTAACCACTCAATGACACTGGATGTAAACTTACGTCCTCATGTCTGAAGCTTACCGACAGAAGAAAGAAAATTCAAGACGCCAAAATTGTGTTTTTTTGGTCATTTCATGTCCCCTAAAATTTGGAATAAAACTGAAAACAAAAGTCGCATCTATTCAAAAATGGTACCAGTAAAAATTATACTTCAGGCCGCAAAAAATGAATCTCAGGTATAGATAGAAGTGCAAAAAAGTTATTGTTTGCCGATCGTGGTGCTGTGGCACAAATTTCAAAAATAGAAAATCTTTGGATTTTTTATGGTACTATAACATAATGCAAACCCTGAATATTTGGTATTGCCGGAATTGTATGAACCTGCAGAATACAGAGAGAAAAAAACATGGCTCAAGTACTTTTTTACACATTTTGACCTACTTACATTTTTTTGCTGTACCCCATTATATTCTCTGGTACGTGAATGACACCATTATAAAGTACATATTGTCCCGCAAAATAAAAGCCCTCATATGTCTATACAGATGGAAAAATAAAAAAGTGTCAACCCAAAAAAAAATAATCGGTCCTTTAAGGGTTAACATCAATATCTACTTAGGTAACGTAGGCACTGACAAAAATCTACAAGACTAGGGCTGGATGGGGCAAAGGTGGAGATAAGGTAATAGTGTCTCCCAGATGTGTAATTTCGAACAAAAAAACCCATAATAGTCATCTGGTAGGCTATGCAATCAATAAACAAGACTGCCAAAAGACAACCAGCTACCATATTTCCTGACTATCACTCAAAAATAGCAGTGATTGGATGCCCAAGAATCCAGTCTTGAATAGTGAATTCAGATGCTGGTGGTAGAAAGCGGCAGCCGCGCTGGCAGACCATCTTATTAACATCAGAGGCGGGGGTGGGCTTGGAGAACGGAGCACTTATTTGTTGATGTATGTTGTTTTGATGTATGTTTTATTTTTGCCTGGGCTTGATGATATATGTAACCTTTATGTGTTTGCGACTCAGGCATTTTCCTTACGGCACTTGACAAGAAATGTGGATAAAGATATGGTCTGTAGCCTGAGTTATTATAATATCAGGATAATCCTGGCCTAACATACCGTAGGCTTATTTACAGTCACAAAGCTTGTCTAGTGGTTAGGCAAATGGGCAATGGCGTGAATCCGGTTGTTTGGAACGGGCATAAGTTCGCAAAACAAAGGCTCGGGTTATAGTTTGTTCAACCTTGCTTTTATTTTATGTACTTAAAATTGGTAATGTATAGTACATAGATCTGGAAGCTTTGAATCTTTTATGTTCATTACTCACCTACAAATTGTATTTTATACTTCATAATTGTTGCACTTTGCATTACTTACCATTTGAAAGTTGTGTGTTGGGGGGCAAGGGTGGGGGGGGAAGAAAAACATTACATTTCGGAATGTACTCATACAGATCTGCCACTTGGCTGGATATCATGTTGGTCATTGTAGTTTTGCAAATTTATCTTGTTTGTCTTACACCCTCATTGTATGTTTTGGATTGCTTAATAAACAGATTTCAAGAAAAATAGCAGTGATTTATCTCTTTTATTAAGACAACTTTTAATGCAATAAACAATTTAAAATTCATGAAAGAGTATGTGTCTTGAACTCATAGTATATACTGCTCACATATCCGTCAGTCAATTATTAGACAGCTCTTGATAATCTGCAGTATACCAATTAATATCTGACATTTGTAAGTAACACACAATAGCCTACAATAATAAATGAAGTACACTGCCCCCCCCCCCACCCCAACATGTTTCACCTCAGCTGTCACATCCTTAGTAGTATGAGGGCAAATAACTCTCAAAAACGTGAATAGATCACTACAAGAAATGTATGGACCGATTGAAAGAAAGAAAACAACTCACTCTCTTGTTTTTAATTTATTGACAGTGTCAGTAGGAGGGTAGGAGGCCTATGACCATTCAGAGGCATTGTAACTGTAAATATCACAATCAATGCAGGATCGTAAATGGTGTATGCATACATTGTACATATGTACACCGTTTACTAAACTACATTGGCTTTCATGGTCCCAATGGCACAGTGGCTGAAGAGAGGAAGTCCTGCGAGTTAAAGAAAACTTTGAAAATGTGGCACAGGGGGCATGGCCTGAGCTGGAAATATAGGAAGACATGGGACCTCTCCAGGAGAAAACTCCATTCCTAACTAAGCCTTTTTAGTGCCGAAGATTTGGCTCTTTCTATGCATCAGTTCACCCTCTATCAGTGCTACTAACCAGTGCAGCTCCGGTCTCGATCGGTCGCTCAGAACCAGTGCTGCTGAGCAGGCTTCCCTAAGCCATCTGATTTGCGGCAGGATTTGGCACCATTTTCAAGCCTCGCTATCTGTCTCCCTCCAGCCTATAATCGGGTCTCATTGATCTGCCTGCGTTCTTAAAGAAGCCGACCCCTGTAGCGACGCAGCCCTAGTCCCTACTGCCTGTGGTGGAAGCTTCTCACAGAGTTACCTGTGTTGTCCAGAGGATTGTACCACCACTGCTGTACACCGGGACTTGGTGGGGTCAAAAGTGCCAGCAACGCTTCACATCCTTTGCTGTGCCTGCGACCTGTGTAAGCAATGAACTTCCTGTGCTCGGAGCGCTGCCACCAGGGGATCGCTAGACAAAACCTGACAACCCCCTTGGAGACTCTGTATTCTCTCGTCTAGGCCTTTTACTTTAAGGTCCCTATACACTGAGAACTGGCTCAGTTTTGATACTGTCTTGTGTACAAAATAAAAAAAAAAAAAGAAGAAGAAACTATTCTACGTACAATCATGGGTGGCACTTCCAAGAAGAACACCAGGGCTAAGCCCACTAAACCTCCTGAATTCTTCACCTCCACCTCACAACTTGGAGGGAGGTCCAAAAGAGGTCTACAATACCCCTCAGGCATCTTTATTAGTGTTGAGCGATTTTTATCGACAAAGTTGAAATCGGCAAGGTTTTTATGGTGATCGAAATTTCCAGATCATGCGATAATTAAGGTTAAAATCTGTGCATCATCTATTAAGATCGCGCCTTTTTCGCCGCTTCCTGTAATTTTGGCGGCCAGCAAATGAGATTACAGAATAGAGCAGGGTGAGATGTGTGTGCGACGTCATGACTGGGATGTGTATGGTTGCGATTGGCTGGAAAAATCACATGACCTCGTTTTACATAGAACAGCGTTTCCTGTTTCAGCCTCAGTGTCTCTCAGCGTCTCATACGGATAGGACCTGCGCTCTGCCTGTGGCCAAACAGCTCAGCGAAATTAGTCTATTTCTGCACAGAGAAACCTCTACTATTAGCTGTGATCCTTCCAATTTAGTTAGATTAGAGATTTGAACATTTTATGTAGTTAGCTAGAGAATTTTAAAGCAGCATCTACCGCTGTAAATTCACGGCGGGGGAGCGGGGGGGCCCCGCGGGCGAACACAGACAAGCTCTATCTATAAAGAACACTGGATAAAGTTCACCAAGACTTAGTGTAGACATTGTAGTGGAATATCTTTATTATTAACAGTTTGCTATTGAAATATTTCCTGGATCATTTGGGCCCGCCTGAACTTTTATTGGGGTAAACATAATTTCTAGTAAATTTCAGGTCTCTTTGTTAGCTGGGAAAACTCCCCTTTTATTATTTATTTTACATTTCCCGATAGGTGGTTTTAATTTTTCCCATTAACTGTGGGTGTTTATATATCCACCTTGCCTTAAAAACAAAACCCCCCCTTTTTTTAGTCAGCACAGGTTTTTTTGTTGCAAAAATAACCCGGGCATCGTTCAAAAAATCCAGTTTCGTTTTTTGACTTTTGCGCACCCCGCCAAATGTTTATTGGGCGGGAGATCTATGAAATCTTTAAAAACCAAATTTTTTATTCATCCCCACAGGGAATTGAAAGGGCAAAAAAAACCTTTTTTTATCAAAACCTAACAGGTTTTTGTGTTTTTTTTACTTTTGCGCACCCCCCCCTGTTCAAAAAACGGAGCTCTACGAAAAAAAATTAAAAAAAGCAATTCTATTTTTCACCACAGGGGGAAAATTGGGAAAAGGGGCAAAAAATACCGTTTTTTTTATATAAAAAAAAAACCCGTTTTGTTTTTTTGACTTTTTCGCAACCCCGCACTGTTTTATTGACGCAGCACTACAAAACTTAAAACAGCAAATTTTATATTCACCACAGGTGAATTTTAAAAGGGGGCAAAAAAATACCGTTTTTATAAACAAAACATAACAGTTTCGTGTTTTTTGAAATTTTTCCCCACCCAGCCCCTGTTCATTAAAGCAGCAACTAAAGGGGAATCTTAAAAAAAAAGCCCAAATTTTAAAAATTCACCAAAGGTTTAATTTTAAAGGTGCAAAAAATACCGTTTATTTTAAACAAAAAAAATAACAGTTAGGGGTTTTTTGACTTTTGCCACCAGCAGTTTTCATGTGACGCAGCATCTACGTAAATCTTTAAAAAAGCAATTCATATTCACCACCGGTGAATTGAAAGGGCAAAAAAAAAACCGTTTTATTTTATCAAAACATAAAA
>JAODAL010078277.1:0-12972 GCA_025379985.1 Phyllomedusa bahiana
TCAAATTAATCAAAAAAAACAAATATGGAAAAGAAATGGTAGATTAAACATAGAATAACTTCAAAAGCATATTTGTTGTTAATAGCCTCAAAGCGTTTGCAAAAAACGTCATCACCCAGGAAAAAATTAGGGCGCAGAGTAGACCTCATCCCTCTTGGAACTCTTTGAGCCTTAAAGTATTCCAGGAGGGTATTTATATGCAATTCCAAGGTTATTATTCTCTTCTGTTCTTGTTCAAAACGTCTCTTCACCAATATAACAGAAGGTGCACTAAGAAAAGACGTATCCCCCTTTAAGGACATAAATTTTTGTATATCTTCATCCGTATATGTATATGTACTCACATTGGATGCATTCAGTCCTGTTATATTACAAACATTACAACCCCTAGGACTAAATTTAGAATTTAGAATTTAATTATCCATCCTGTATTTATATGAATCATGTGGCTGTATATATATTTTTTAATACTTGTTTTTTTACCTTTCAGTATGACACCCTCGGCCCGTCTCTTTGGCGGGATTATATTTGTTTTATTTTTTTGCACAATTAAAGTTTTTTGTTTAAAATGATTAGGGTTCTATTTGTTACATATATTTAATATGGAATTTTGCAATAAAGATTTAATAATCACAAATTTATTTTCTGTGTGCTTATGATAGGGTCTAGTAGTATGAATTTGTAATATTAACATACCAGTGGGGATAGAGCATTCCTATGAGAAGGTGGATTTTTTTCTATTTCTGTGTGCTTCCATCTAATTATGATAGGGTATTGCCCCCTTTTTTTTTTTTCTCTCTCTTTTGGGACAATTATATACAATGCACACTTATGACTTTAGTCTTTTTTAGTTAACTCTATTGAGTGTTCACATCGGTTAATATTCTTTGTTTTATATGTATATAAATAACCCATAATAACGGCAGGCCCCCTGTAAAATATGCGCGAGTTGGATTGGACTATGAGTCCAGACCTGCGCACTTAGTAAGAGGGAGGCCGTGGTTGCCATCTTTATATCGGCGTTTAGCCTGCTGACATGCGCGCTATGCCTTTGCATTATTCCGGATGTGTGAGCGCGGGTACCAGCGCCGAACTATCCGGTCATGGCAGTTACGGTCGGCAGGACGCTGAGACCATGTGTGAGGTAACGATCATGCATCCCTGCCTAGGTGGGAGCCGAGGGTTGTCACTATGTTTAATCTACCATTGCTGTCTCATAGGTTTGTTGTTTGATTAATGACCACATTGAACATACCATTGGTCTAAACAGCAGGTGGGAGGACCTTGTATTTTGAATATATTTGTGCTTTTATACATTTGTGATTTGTGCTGCTTGAGAAAGGCCACAGTGTAGTGGCTGAAACGTTGCATTTTGTACTCCTTATGGAATAAAGAGTTCCTGTTTTAATCCATCTGGTGCTGCCGTTCGCATTTTTCTATTCCTGGCATAAAACCATGCCACACTGTTGTACCATCTGCACATGTTTTTGCAATAAATTATTTCTATGCTGAAGAAATACCGCTGGATCCATTGTTCACGTTTGTTGAAGCAACTATTGCATTGAGGTTCTTTGCCGGGAGTCAGGATTACGTGCGGACTGCAGCTGATTCATGAAGGAGGAGGTGAAGCATTAACCTTTGGTGCAGGGACTGCTTCAATCGGGTGAGCTAAACTTCATCTATTTCTTTTGTGTTATTACTCTTGTGTCTAACCTACAGTCAAGCATGGTGGTGGGAGTGTCATGGTTTGGTGCTGCATGAGTACTGACGGCTGGGGGGATCTAACATCTATAGCACTGCATGATTTGAAACTGCTCGATTTGAAAGTGATAGATTGTAAGTGATTTGAAGAAATTGGACCGAAATGGGACAGAAGTGGGCATAAGGGGGCCAGGAGGAAGGCTTTTTGTGAGTACCTATCTTTAGAGTCCACAACTCATTCACCATGCTCACTAATGCTATCTACCTTGCAGCCATCTCCCTTCTACTGTACCATCCAGTCTCACCTCCTGAAAATTCTATCCATATCCGGGGGTCTCTCCTCCCCTCACCCATGTATACATCCCACACACTTTTCTCGCTTTTTAACTACCCCAAATCACCTGCTTGCATCGTGATGCACAAACGCCGCTCATACTCATCATTTAACCATCTGCTGTCGCTTTTCATTCTCCTGCTTCTCGCTACAGGTGACATTTCTCCTAACCCCGGCCTTCCTTTACTGCTCATCCCACCTCTTCCTTCCATAGAAACCCTGCTAACCTGCTCGCTTTTCGTTGTAAGTCTTTTCCTGCCCCTTCGAAATGTGCCCTGTGGAACGCCCGATCTGTTGCCAACAAACTCACTGCTGTTCATGACCTGTTTCTTTCTCATTCTCTCAACCTGCTGGCCCTCACAGAAACATGGCTCCAGCCATCTAACACCGCTTCCCTTGCTGCCCTCACCTATGGTGGCCTACACTTCACCCACACCCCTAGACCTGAGAACAGGCTGGGTGGTGGAGTCGGCATACTTCTCTCTCCACACTGCACTTACCAGGTCTTTCCTCCCGCACTCTCCCTCACTTTCCCCTCCTTTGAAGTCCATACCATTAGACACTTTTTGCCATTTTCCATAACAGTCGCAGTAGTGTATAGCCCCCGCCAGTTTCAGGATCATTTTGCGGCCTGGCTCCCTTATTTCCTCTCTTCTGAAATGCCCACTCTCATCATGGGTGATTTCAACATCCCCATTTTTGACCCCATGTCTCCTTCTGCCGCTCAGTTTCTTTCACTAACCTCTTCTCTTGGCCTCTCCCAGTTTACAGACTCTCCCACCCACAAGGATGGGCACTCTCTTGATCTGGTCTTCTGTCGTCTATCATCAATTTCTAACCTCACTAATTCTCCTTATGCTCTCTCTGATCATAACCTTATCTCTTTTACTATCAATAATTCTCAGCCTTCTCTGGACACACCTGCCCATCACACATTCCGAAATATCCACTCCATTAACACTCAGGAACTCATAGACACCATACAGTCCTCACTACCCCCAATCTCCTCCCTCTCCTGTCCTGACCTGGCTGTCAAACATTACAATGAAACTCTCACAACCACCCTGGACATATTGGCACCGCTCACACACCGCACCACCAGAGTCAGACGCCGGCAGCCTTGGCACACGCCTCAGACTCGCCATCTGCAGCGATGTTCCAGGTGTGCTGAGCGTCTGTGGAGAAAGTCAAAGCTACCTGCAGACTTTCTCCACTATAAATTCATGCTCAGGACTTACCACACTGCCCTTCACTGCGCCAAACAAAAATATTTCACCTCCCTCATCTCAACCTTACACAACAACCCAAAACGCCTGTTTGACACTTTCCACTCCCTCCTCAGACCTAAAGCTCAGACCCTGGTCACTGACCTCTGTGCTGAAGACCTGGCCACTCACTTCAAAGACAAAATTGACAGTATCCGGCATAACATCTCATCACAAACCCCAAGCAGCACACATCCTGTCCCTCCCTGCACATCCTCTAGTCTGCTCTCACGGGTTTCAAGGGTTCTCCAGTCTCTTGAACCCTGCCACCTTCTCCAGTCTATTTCTCCAGCTGTCCTCTCTCACCTCACTATAATCTGTAACCTCTCTCTCTCCACTGGGATCTTTCCATCCTCCTTTAAACAGGCTACTATAACCCCCTTACTAAAAAAGCCCTCTCTGGACCCATCCTGCGCTGCCAACTACCGACCAGTCTCTAACCTTCCCTTCATCTCTAAACTCCTGGAACGCTTGGTCTACTCTCGCCTAATCCGCTGTCTTTCTAGTAACTCTCTTCTCGATCCTCTACAATCAGGTTTTCGCACCCTACACTCCACGGAAACTGCTCTAGTTAAAGTCTCTAATGACCTCCACACTGCTAAATCTCAGGGCAAATACTCGTTGTTGGTTCTTCTGGATCTCTCTGCAGCATTTGACACTGTTGATCACCATCTTCTCCTCAGCATGCTCAGCACCATTGGCCTCCAGGACACCGCTCTTGCTTGGTTCTCTTCCTACCTCTCTGACCGCTCCTTCCGTGTCTCATTTGCAGGTTCTACTTCTTCTCCTCTCCCTCTGCTGTTGGGGTTCCTCAGGGGTCAGTTCTTGGTCTACTCCTCTTCTTAATCTATACAGCCCCCATTGGCCAAACCAATTTGGCTTCCAGTACCATCTCTATGCTATTGACACCCAATTATACACCTCTTCCCAAGACCTCACTCCCGCCCTGCTACAGAACACCAGTGACTGTCTGTCCGCTGTCTTTGACATCATGTCCTCTCTCTATCTCCAACTAAACCTCACTAAAACTGAACTTCTTGTTTTTCCCCCATCTACTAACCAACCCCCATCTGCTATTTCTCTCTCAGTGTGTGGCATCACCATAACACCTAGGCAGCAGGCCCGCTGTCTTGGGGTTATACTAGACTCTGATCTGTCCTTCACCCCATATATCCAATCCCTTGCCCGCTCCTGTCACCTGCACCTCAAGAACATCTCCAGAATCCGTCCTTTTCTCGATGTGGAAACAGCTCAAACTCTCATTACTGCTTTTATTCTTTCTCGCCTTGACTACTGTAACTCCCTGCTTATCGGTCTTCCTCTCTACAAACTCTAAACTCTCCAATCTGTCCTGAATGCAGCAGCCAGGCTTGTCTTTCTTTCCAGCCACTATACTGATGCCTCTTCCCTGAGTCACTCGCTGCACTGGTTGCCCATCCAGTACAGAATACAGCATAAACTAATTATTTTCACCCAGAAAGCTCTCCACAGCGCGACTCCCCCATACATCTCCTCCCTCATCTCTTTCTACCACTCTGCCAGCTTGCTCTGCTCAGCTACGGACATCAAACTACAGACCACAATCATCCGAACCTCTCATGCCCGTCTTCAAGATTTTGCACGTGCTGAACCCATTCTCTGGAACATCCTACCACGTACCATCAGGCATAATCCTAGCCTTTGCAGTTTTAAGAGTGTCCTGAAAATACATCTTCTTAAGGCATGTTCACACGGCTTAAAATGGGCCGTATTTCGGTCCGTAATTACGCGCCGAAGTGCGCCAATTAAGGGCCGAAAACGGCCCATTCATTACGGTAATTCACAGTTCTCATAGAGAACTATGGATTACGTCTCCACTCCCCGCCCGGCGAATCCGCCGGGCGGGGGGATAATTGACATGTCACTTTCTAGTGGCGTATACGCGCCGCTAGCAGTGATTGTCTATGGGCCGGCGAAGTGCCGCCCCCCGCTCACTCCCCCGCTCCCGCCCCGTCCACACGGCGTAATTGCAGGGCGTAATTACGTCCCGCAATTAAGCCGTGTGAACATAGCCTAAGGCAGGCCTACCATGATCCCTAATTGCTAGCTCCCACCTTCTATCACACACATTTCTGTCACTCGCTACAAAATGGCACTCACAGGCACTTATCTGTATATAGATGTACTGTCAAGGTGGCAGGCTCACCCAATTTTTATGTAAACCTCCCCATATTTATAAAACATGGCTGGGCCATTGTAAATTTAGCACTTTTCCCCCTTTGTCTCCCCCAGGCACCCTCATAGATTGTAAGCTCTTGCGAGCAGGGCCCTCAAACCTTGGGCGACATGTATGAAGATCGGTGCGTTTGGAGCGCCCGTTTTCACGTTATTTTTAGTGAAAGCTACGCCTCATTTATGTCGGCGCCCGAAGTGCGCTCATACATGCGGTGTAAAATTCCCTGCGCCTCGCCAGTGTGTGAGGCGCAGTGCGGAACTTAGGCGCAGAAGGAATGCGCCTAACATGTATTACGATGCGAGACAGGCTGGAAATCAGCGAAAAATCATTAAACATGTTAGTGAATAGCAGAAAGAGTTGTCTTTCAAATTAATGAATGAATAAAGTGAAAAATCAAAGTTGAATAAAATCCATTGCAATGTATAGAAAAAGTTGATAATTTAAAAGAAAATATATCTAAGATCCCAAAAGAAAGAATTATCAGCTAGAAAAGGTCTTAAAAAAAGGGAGAAAATTCAACTAATTTTACATTAAAGAAGCTAATGCTGATGTTGTACAGATGTTAATTTTGGTCCTTTTTTTAAATAAAAAATGAAGATGTATTTGTTCTTCTTTCACCTTTTATTCTATTTTGTAGGTACAGCAAGAGCCAGCACAGCACAGGTGTGTCTGGGACCTGTGGTTCTCCAAGCAGGATTGATATGTTCCCAGGGCCTAGTTCTGGACATATTTTCGGACGTATTTACGTCCGTAAATACATCACCAACTCAGCCTAAAATAAGGAACAAGTAGCTTAGAATGGCTACCAATGGGAAATCCGGACGTATTTACGTCCGTATTTACGACTGTAAATATGTCCGAATTTCCCATCGGTAGCCATTCTAAGCTACTTGTTCCTTATTTTAGGCCGAGTTATTGATGTATTTACGGACGTAAATACGTCCGTGAATACGTCCAGAACTAAGCCCTGGGAACATAGAAATCCTGCTTGGCAGACCACAGGTCCCAGCAAGACCTGTGCTGCCTTTTGTTGTATATGCTGAATTGCATTAACGTTGAAATCAGCCCAAATACATCTTAAATTGTTGGTATGCAAAATGTTGAAGAAAACATCTGGCCAACATCAGCAGTTGCTTATTTGATGTTAAATTAGTGTACTTTTCACGTACTTTGGAATACATTTTATCGTGGAGAATTTTTTTGTAGGAGATAATATGTATATTGGCATTAATGTTATTGGATACAATTTACTAAGACATTGATTTAATTGTTAGAGCACTTGGATATGTGTGTTTATTAAGTACTTCATTTAAATGAGCAATCCAATTTATTCTTCTTACTATGGGGAATGTATTTCCGACGCGAAATCCATCCTGAAATACATTGCAAATACGTGTCAAAAGTGTGACAAATTTGCGTTGGAAATATTTTCCTATTCTTATTTTGGGGAATGTATTTCCAAGTTTAATTTATTTATTTTCTTGAAAAATCATTTATTTAGAATGTACTGTGAAAGTGAGAACTACATTACAGAAACCGCCTCCCTTTTTTCGACTTCCGACTTTCCCAATTAAATGGGTCTCCTTTGAACGTAGTTGAATGCGCCTCACTTTGCCGACCCGCAACGTGATCCCTCGGTTTTTTCCAATTTGACGCTTACGCCCAAAGCCAACAGCGGCCCTTACCCCCCCTTTATGTTGGCCCAAACCCGAAAGTGGGGAAGGTTTTTGCGCCTAAAGGCACCTCGTCGACAATGGGTCGACACTGTAAGCGCAGTAATCGCCAGAAAAAAGGCGCAACTCCCGCAAAATTGCCCCTTGTGCCTCCCCTGAAAGTAGCTTTCACTGTGTAATGTCTGTTTTTGTCTGTAATTTACCCCTACATTGTAAAGTGCTGCGGTTTTTTTGGCGCTATATAATAAGTTATTTTATAAGTTATTATTACATTTCTTAAGGGCTGGTCCCACCACCCCAGTTTTAGCTGTATTGGTCTCTTCTTGATGAAAAGGGGGCATAGATTGTTTCAAATCTGTGGGTGTTGCACAACAGCTCTCCTCTCTTTTTTTCTGTGTGCCTGTGTGCTCCCAATGCTTGCACTCTGAGCCCTTTCCCCCTCCATTACTTTTATAAAGCCTTCTCTGCACAAATGTTTACGTTGTTTTAAAATATGTCTGACACGCGGCTCCCCGGGGGGGTCCTGGTCTCTGATAAGTGTAATATGATCTAAATTTCTTCTACCTCCTTCCTCGGTGTGGAGTAGCGGTGTCTGTGGGTCAACATCTGGCTTTCATGGGGTATAGAGCACTACAGGGGGTACTTTTTCACAGAAAAGCTGATTTTATTTTGCTACACCCCTCTTGATAAGTATAAGATGTTTTTAAGCCCCGTGTAATAAATGGCCTTCTGTAGGAAAAAATTCCCCTGTACTAAGTCAAAAAAAATGTTGAAGTCAAGTGTTGGCGATTTATTTTTTACAAAGTTTTGAAATCGGACTATTTATGTTGATCGGTTTTTTAGATCACGCGGATAATTTAGGTTAAAATCTGTGCATCTTTATTAATATCGCGCCTTTCGGCGCTTCCCTTCTTTTTGGCGGCGCAAATCCTTACAGAAAAGCAGGGTGGAAATTTTGTGCACGTATGATGGGTTGTTGAAGGCGTTGGCGGAAAAAACACATGACCTCATTTACATAGAACGCCCTTCCCGTTTTGTCTTTTGTCAGCGCTCATGTAGTTGGGGAAAAGTTGGGTCTGCCTCGTCCCAAAAGCACGCAAAAACTCAGCGAAATTTTTTTTTTTTTTTTCCGGACCTCTATTTTAGCGTGATCCTTTGAAAATTTGTTAGATCGAGATTTGCAGATTTTAGGGGTTAGGCAGAGAATTTTTAAAAAAGGATCTCCGCTGAAAAACCGGGGGGGGAGGGGGGGGGCGGGGGGGGGGGGGGGAGGGCGGGCCAACAAGTCTTTAAGGATAGGAATTGTAAAAGCCAAAACTTTGTTTAGACATTGATTGCCTTATATTTGGATACAGACTTTTTGTAACTGCAGGTCTATTTGTTGGGGCAAAATTACTTTTATTATCAGTTTAAAAATTTCAATAGGGGTTCCTTTTTCAATTTTGCCCCGTCCAGCTTTGTTGTTTTGCCCCCTTGCGTTGATTTGTACGAATGTTTAGTCCACAGGGTTTTTAGGTGCCAAAAAAAAACCCTTTTTTTATCCCCTATACATTTCATTTTAGGTTTTTTTCACTTTGGGACGGCCAGCTGGTTTTAGGACCTTGCAGTTAATTTAAAACCAGCAATTTGTGTCACCCAGGTGTCTGATGGTGCCAAAAACCTTTTAAAATTTATACATTTCAACAGGTGTTTTTTTCACTTTTGGTCAGTCAGCTTTGTTGATAAATTTCTTTTCGTTAAAAATTTTAATACGCAATTTTGTAGTCCCCAGGTGAATTGATAGGGGCCCAAAAAAACCTTTTATTTTCCCTAACATTTCAATACTGGTTTTTTTTTTTTCCCTTTGGCGCGGCCACTGTGTTGAAGAGCCCCCTTGCGTTAAATTTGATCCGCAACTTTGTAGCACCCCAGGTGTATGTAGGGGCCCAAAAAAAAAAATTTTTAATACCCTATAGTTTTTAAAGGGTTTTTTTTACTTTTGGGATCAACTTTGTTTAGATCTACTTTGCAGTTAAATTTGAATACACAAATTTTGTAGTCACCCCAGGTGAATTGATGGGCCCAAAAAATTTTCCCTTTTTTATCCCTTGCTTTCAGAACGATTTTTTTTCACTTTGGCGAAAGGGAACTGTGTTGTGACCACCCTTTCAGTTAAAATTTTAATCCCAATTTGTAGTCACCACAGGGGTTTGATAAAGGGGCCAAAATAGCTTTTAATATCGTATACATTTCAACAGGTTTTTTTCATTTTGGTCGTCAAGCTTTTTTTTAGATTACTTTGCGTTAAAAATTGAATCGCAATTTTTTAGTCACCCCGGTGAAATTGATAGGAGCCCAAAAAAAAAACCTTTTATTATCCCCCATAATTTTGACAGGTGTTTTTTTCTTTTGGCGTCAAGCTTTGTTCAAAGAGCACTTTGCAGTTAAATTTGAATCGCAATTTAAAAGTCACCCACAGGTGATTGATAGTGCCAAAAAATACCTTTTTTTTATACTTTCATTTCAGACATGGTTTTTTTTTCACTTTTGGTATCAAGCTTTTTTCTAGAGCTACTTTGCAGTTAAATTTTTAATCCCCAAAATTTTTTAGTCCCACAGGTAAAATTGTGGTCCCATAGATACCTTTTATTATCCCGTTAATTTCGGGGTTTTTTTTTCACTTTTGGTAAAGTCAAGCTTGTTGTTAGATCTATTTGCATTTAAAATTTTTAATACAGCAATTTGTAGTCACACAGGTGAATTGTTTGGAGAAATAAATTTCCTTTTTTTTCCCTTTTAATTTCGAATTTTTTTTTTTCACTTTTGGTCGTCAAGCTTTTTTGATAGATTTCTTTGCAGTTAAATTTGAATCGAAATTTTTGGTGCCCAAAAGGGTTTGTAGGTCCCAAAAAAATACCTTTTTTTCCCCGTATTATTTCAGATGTTTTTTTTTCACTTTGGCGGGGGCCAGCTTTTTGTTGAGCCACCTTGCAGTTAAATTTGAACCCAGAATTTTTTGTTTTGTTTTGGGGGGTTTTGAGAATGCTGTGATTTGCTTTTTTTTAAAAAAAAGTTTTCCCAAAAACTTTCCTCCCTTTCTCAATTTTTATCTTTCTGAACAGGAGCGAAAATTAAGTGGTAAGCGAGCAAAGGGGGGGGGTAGGACATGGAGGTAGAGGTACGAGGAAGGTGCTCCTTCCAGTGGTGGCAACAAACAGCATGCCCGCGGATCGTCTGTTTTCAGGGCCCTCGGCCTGTCCCTCTCGGGGTTTAGGGCCCTGTAATTCAGAAACGATCAGCGTCGCCAATTTTGTTCTTCAGTGGTTTTAAAGCAACCTGCATCCCGCAGTCTTCCTCCTTTGTCCCCCCGTCCGGGGCCCCAAAAGGCGTCATCAGCTCATTTAGCTTTGTCCACCCTGAAGCAGCCCAAATGTTTAAAAGTTTACCCCCAATGTGGTTTTTCCATTTTTAGAAGACCTTTGATGACAAAATGCGGGGGTTTGGGGGAGAAAGGGATTTTTTAAAAGTTCAGGGGGCCAAAGAGGGGTGATTTTTTTCTTTCTCTGCGCCCCGTTACTGATGCCCTAGAGGAGGAGAAGGAAAACCCGGGCAAACGGGCAAAATTTCCCGGGCGTCGGGAACGCCTTGCAGTCCCCCTTGCTTGTTACCCCCAAACTCCTGGTTGAGAATGTCGGACGACGAAGGGCAAAGGTGTTGATGATGATGATGCGAAATTGTGGATCCCAAAGTGGTCTTTTCGCAGAATTTCTTGCGGAAGCGCTTAATCAGTGGCGAGGGAGGAAGGAAACGATTTGGGGGAGTGTCAGGGTTTTGGGGCCCGCCCCAAAAAGGGGAGGGCGGTTTTCCCGAAGTCCGATGATTGATTCCCCCCAGGGCCCCAGTCAGCGGAAAACCCCCTCCTACTTATCGCCGTCAAAAAAAGGGCCAGGCCCCCTAAAAACCCGGGCCCTTTTTTTGGGAATCCTCTGATTCACCCCAAACGATGTCTTTTGCCGCCCTTTTCCGTTAAAAAAGCTAAGTAGAGGCAAGAAACCCTTTGGTGTTTTCCAACCCCCAACATGTCTAGTCACATGCAAGGGGAATGCAAAGGTTGAAATGGGGGGCAAAACTTGGCCAAAAAAAGCCAGACCGACGCCGGGCCTCCAACCAAATGTCCACCCTTGTCTCCGCCCCCTCCTCCCCACCCCCAAGCGTTCCTCAGCTGCCCTTTTTCTCAAATCTTTTACAGGGATCGCCTCCGCTTCAGCCTCCCCGTCGCCGAGTCCCCAAGCAAACCTTAGAGACCCATCCTAAACCCCTTTTCCTTCCGGCCAGTTTTACGACCTGCCCCGCCGTAAGGGGGCCCCCGTCTAGCAGCCGCCTTTGGGCTTCCAGGTTTGGGAGCAAAAAGAAACACTTTAACCCCAAACCATCCCCCAAAACCAAAAGCCCCGAATTTACGGCATTTCCCAGGTTTTGGCCTTGGAAAAGGTTTTCCTTTCCCTCTGGGGGGACACAGATGGGTTACCCCCACCCCTCTGGCCCTTGCCCGGCCCCTTTTCCCCGATGGGCCCAGAAAGGGATTTTTTTTTGCCAGAAAAAAACCCTCCCTGCCCCCGGGCCCGCAGGTGTCATCTAAAATTTTTAAGCGCGTTGTTGCATCTGGGGGCCCGGAAAAAGTCCCTTTGACAAACCCACACATGGATTGTAAGCACGGCCAAGGCCCCTATTTTTTTTTTTGGGCAGCTCATGGGGAGCTTTGGTGGATGTCTTTGGGGGGTTTACGGTGGCTTTAGGCTCGGCGCAAAGCTTTTTCATAAAAACCCCCGGGATGGTTTTCGGGTTCTTTCCCCCAAGGTCCCCTTTGGGGGCTTCCCTGCCCAGGAAACCAGGCCCCTTTTTGAAATTTTCTGTCTTGGAGACCCTCCACCACAGGTCAGGGCTGTTGGGGGGCTTTTCCGAACCCAGACCCCAACGCTGGCTGGGGGGACAAAAAACCTTGTGGGCCCGGCAAGGGGGTGTGCGATTTAAAGGGTGAAATTTTGCTGGCCCCCCTTAAGATCGGTAGGGTGGAGCACATTTTCCCCCGCTGGCCCATGTCAGGAAACCCCGTAGTCCAGAAAATTTCTAAAAAAAGCCCCCGGGGGTTTGGAAAGCCTGCTGGGAAGGCTCGAAGTCTAAGTTCGCACTTCGCCGTTGCACCCTGCTTCCGGGCCCCCCTGGCCCGTGTTGCGGTCAGCTGGCCCCCCCGTCAACCTTCTTTTTTGACGTGGCAAAAAACCCCTGGGGAATTTTCCCCCCTCCAATGCTACAGCGAATTGTTTTTTGCCCGCGCAATGCCCTTACGCAGTACGAAGTGAAAAATGGCCTGGCAAGCAGCGGTGTGGAAACCCCGGGGTGTTTTGGGCCCCCGAGAGGGAGGGAGGTGGAAAAAGCTCTGCACCTCCTTGCCCGTTTTTAAGAAGCACCAAAATGGGGCAGTTCGGGGCAATGCCCTTGGGCAGCATGAGATTGTTTGGGATCTTTGTTTTTGGAATTTATGGGTTTGGGCACTTTTTGAAAAAAAACAGGTTTCCCGACAGCGGGGGGAGGAGGGGGACGGACAAGTTTCCCGGTTTTGGAAACCCTTTCTCTCCATCTTAAACCCCAAAAGGCCCCCGTTTCACAATTTCATCGATTTCATTAGGCAGTGGATCGGGGGGCCCCGGGCTGTGAAAAGGGGGCGCATAGCTCTCAGGGTGCCCCCATCTCAAAGGGAAATCAAAAGGGGTGTGTTTTAAGCTGTGCGGGAAAGCGGAAAGGGGA
>JAODAL010078278.1:0-12971 GCA_025379985.1 Phyllomedusa bahiana
AAGGCAAAAAGTGTCAGGGACGGCAGGGGGAAGGGCGGGGCAGGAGCAAAGGTTCGTGGTCGAGAACGTAAGCCGGGGGGACTGGTACCATATAACAACCGGAAGAAAAGGCTTCCTCGCAAGGGATGGGGACTATGGATCGGGGAGGGCCCAAAAAGGGGGAGCGAATAATGGGACGTGCAGGTGTTTGCAATTTTGGGCGCGCTGGCCCCCTTAAAATTTTGGGGAGGGCGCGCGCTGCCCAAGGAGCCCGGGGCGCGCGCCCCCGGCCGCGCACCATCCGGGGCGCGGTCAGGTGAGGGGGAAACTTCTGGGGCGGGGAGCCCACGACGCGGTTTCCGGTCCCGGTGGCCCGTGAAAGGGCACGATGCCCTGCAGCCCCACCCCGGCTGCAGCGCCACTCGCACAGCCCCCACAAACCCCACAGATTACCCCATTAAGGGCAAACTTTTTTTTCCCTTTTAACAACCCATTAAATAACATGCCAACTCCCCCGTTTTTTTGGGGGGGGGGTCCCCATTTGGGGGCCCCTCCCCTCCTCCCGGGGGGGTTGGCATGCCCCCCCGCCGCCCGCAGGGGCCCGGGGGCTCTTTAAAGGCCCCGGCGACAAGAGCGCTAGTGCGCTACTTGGCGCCCCCGGGCCCTCTACAGGCGTTTAAAAACGGCCCCTGCCCCTTCACCCCCCCGCGGGGCTCACGTGGGGGAGGGGGAGGGGGGATCGCTCCCCCCTCCCTCCCCTCCCCCGTATGTCGCGCCGGTTGTGCCCGCAAACAGGTCAGCGGCGCAGGGAATTCGCGGGTGCAGGGGAGTACGCGCATCTCCACTTTCCCCCGCCCGGGTGAGGAATCGCCGGAGCGGCCGGGTTGCAGGGCCGGGGGGTAAGTGGATTTTATTATTTTATTTTTTTTATATAGGGGGGCTCTGCTGGCAAAGAGGGGGGGACAAACCCGGCAAAGAGGGGCATCTACCGGCAACAAGGGGGATCTACCTGGCAAAAGAGGGGACATCTCCGGGGACAATGGGGCACTACCTGGGGAAAAGGGGAATCTTTGCAGAGGGGGCATCACCTGGCAAAGAGGGCATTCCCGCAAAGAGGGGGCACCCACCTGGCAACAATGGGGGCATACCTGGCAAACAAAGGGGGGACTATCTGGCAAACAATGGGCCTAGCTGGCAAACATGGGGGCACCTACCTGGCTAACAAAGGGGGGCACAACCTGGCTACAAGGCATCTACCTGCCGTAAGCGCACTGCCTGCTTATGTGGGGTTACTACCTGGCTATAAGGCATCTTCTATCCTGGCTTCTTCCAAAGTCCGTTATGCAGTTAGGTGTAGTGGGTGTGGCGTTTTTGAAGGGAGGCGTGAGGCATACCGAAAAGATTGGGCGTGTCCACGCAAATCTTTGCCGCGGCGCGCTACGCGGTGCCGCCTATCTAGATCTCCTGCATTTTTCATTTCAAAAGTTGGCAACTATGATCATACTCCATTAATAGTAGCAGCCATGGCCATTTTAACTATAGGGCAAAAGGTGCAGCTGCACTCGGCCCCCCTCTGCCAGATCACATGACCTACATCTCATATCATACAGAGAATAGTTGCGGTGAATGGAAGCCTCTCTTCTCAAACAGTATCTTGACAGGAGCTGTTACAACCATTGATCAGGAGCTGCTGACAACTATCTATCTATCTATCTTTCTACTGCATTTGTTTCTATCTATCTCACATCTCTTTATATTTCACTTATCTGTCTGTCTTTCTATCCGTCTATCTGTCTCACATCTTTATCTATCTGTCTATCTATCTGTCTCACATATCTATCTATCTGTCTATCCATCTGTCTGTCTATAGCCACTGCATTTGTTTATATCTATTTATCTATCTATCAATCTCACATCTCTATCTATCTCACATATCTATCTATATGTCTATCTATTAATCTATCAATCACACTTGTTTCTATCTCACATCTCTTTATTATATCAAATGCAACTGTATACTATATTTTCTGTCTTTTCTATGTATCCATCTATCTACCACATTTGTTTTTATCTATCTCACATATCTATCTATCCATCTATCTGTCTGTCTGTCAATATGTCTACCACATTTGTTTCTTTCTTTCTATCTATCTATCTCACATCCCTATCTACCTTTGGAAGAATGTATGGAGTGAGCAGGAGCTGTCATTTAATCCACACAGTGAACTCCAGAAAAATGAATGCCTACCCCCTCCCCCACCAAAAAAAAGAATTGTGTAAATTGTGTTTTTTACCCGTTCCACCCCTAGAAATAATTCTTCTTTGATTTCCCAATACATTAAATAAAACCATTTAAAAGAAGAACATGTCCTCTAAAAAAATCAAGCCCTTATAAGCGTATTTCAACTGAAAAATGAAAAATGTATGGCTCAAGGAAGGCAGGATGGAGAAAAGAAACAATATTGTTTTGTTATAACTCATTGTGGATGCATATTCCTTTTATTAGTGTACCATATAAAAATATTCAGCATGATGATGGTGAGGCCCACTTATAACATTTTTGCACTGAGCCCACCCTGGTAGCAGCCACCTTATAGACAGTACCAGCTGTATGTCTCTTTCGTAATGCAGGTCAATATACAGTACATGATTCTCTATGAGCTATTGCCAGCTTTGAAAATCTTGTTTGCTTATCCACCAACTTTAATAAGATGGTTATTTTTAGCTACCACTTTAAATATAAACAGCTTCCTTGTGATCCAACAACGAGCAATGTCAAATGTCAGGATTGTAATTCTAATTAGGACATAAACAGTTTATGTCTATTGAAACACAACAATTCCTCTGCATATTATACAATGCTTTGACATACATTTTATGGTAATTCTGTAGAGGTGTTATTATCTCTACATGATATGTACAGAAGTGTAACTTCATGTTTTGTGTTACTAGTACATTTCTATAACATTGGGATTTATGTATGAAAACCAGAGCAAATAGAAAGTGGAGATGTTGCCCATAGCAACTAATCTAATTACTGAATTTATTTTTTAACAATTTCTATAGGTTACTCTAAGGAGGTTTTCTTGGGTCACTGTCTCAATAAATGGAGTGGATTTTTTTTGCACAAATATGATGGAGTTAATAATGTCCAGAACTCAGGAGCGGCTGACATGAGCCACCATGAATATGATTATATCTGTATGACCGTGCCTGTTCAGGCCTCAGTACAGTCCTTTACCCTAGAGACTGAACTTTTGGCCATGATTGTGTGCCTGAAATATATGTTTCCTTAGTGTCAGTCTGAACTCTGCCTGATGCTGGCACTTGCTATGTGATAATTGACAGGTTTTCACCACACCTTCCTGCCTGCTTCTGCTGGTCCTAAGCGCTGGCTGCAGGTGGTGTGGGCTGAGTGGTGATTGACAGTTGCCTTAGCCACTCATCTCCCTTCCCTGCTAGTCTGGCTTCTGTGTGGTCTGATGTGAGAGGGCCGATCCAATCATGCTCTGGTACTGGTACTCTTCTACAACCATTTCACGATCACTTTGTTCACTAAGACTTGCTTTGTGATCAAGCCCTCTTGTGGATTGAGCTGGTATTTCCTTACTGGATTGTTTGCTTGGATTTCTAACCTTTTTGCCCATCTTCTTGACCACCATTTTTGCCTACCATTTTTCTATCCTCAGTTTGACCCATTTCTGCCCCACTAATCTCTTTTGCAGTGGTCCCCAACCGCTGGGCTGCGGACCGGCCCCTGGGCCATGGAGCATCCTCTGCCGGTCCGCAGCCCCAGGCTACAAATGGTGCAGACCCAACTCGCCATTTTATTGTAATCAGTCCATGCTGTCGCAATCTACTCTGAAACGGACCGGTTGTAAGGCTATGATCACACGGCTTAAAATGGTGACAATATTTCAGTCCGTAATTACCGCCGTACTGGCAAACAGCGCATTACGCTGGAATAACGTCCCAGTCATTACGATAATCCACAGTTCTCATATAGAACTATGGATTACTTCTCCTCTCCCCGCTCGGCGAATACGCCGCAGGGGGAGATAAGTGACATGTCATTTACTAGCGGCGTATACGCGGCGCTAGTAATAATATATATATATATATTGAGTGCAGGGGGCCTATATCTATGAAAACTACCGGGGGCCTATATCTATAAAGACTACAGGGGGGCCTATATCTAGATGACTACAGGTGGGATAAAGTCTATAATATATATAGGAACCATGATAGGTCCAAATAAGTTGTAACAAAGAAATAGAGATTCATCCCCATTCATACAATCAATTTATGACATCTAGTGGAGAAATCATTTTAATAACATCGGCAAAAACTGCTCCGTGTGTTGAACGTAAGCCATTAGCACTTATTTCAACACAAATACTATGAGGCCAGCGGGTCGATAGAAACACTCAAATATGATTATAAAACCGCGGCCCAAAAAAAAATTCTTACTATTTAATACAAAGTAACACATATATAACAATATATTCGTCATGTTAATGGTATATGATCTTTTCACAGCTTTGATAAAGCTCTTTAAATGTCTTGTGGCAGTTGCAACAGATGATGTTCAATACCAATTTAAACGAGGAGGATGATTGATCAAGTTAACTGATAGATTATGTAAAGTGAGAACGTTATAGAAAAGCCCGCAAAAGGAGATTCAACACTATCACTTCTGATGAAGCGCTGGTTGTACCGCGAGAAAACGCGTTAATTATTTATGTAGAGTATTTTTTAATATGACAAAATTCATTTAAACACGTAATAAAACTATCCTCAAAAGGAATAGTGTTTTATCGTAAATTATCCTTGTGGAGCGCTGAAGTACCGTAATTTTTATTCATTTTAACAATATATAAGAATATAAATAATATATATATATATAATATATATATAAATATATATATAATGTAAGACTCCACTCACATTTTGGCCACCTCATCATTGTTCGTCCCGGGGGTCCATTCAGTCGTCAGGATCACCGTCCTTGGTAAGACAGTTGGCACACTGACACATTGGTCTTCCGTTTAACACTGGCCTCAACCAGCTTTATTGAGGCACAGTAAAACAGAAAAACATAAATCAAAAACTCGGCGTCTGTCCACTAACTATACATGTGTAAAGAGTCCCTCTCATCACATGTGAACAGGACCTACTGTCCAGTCTCACCCAAAACACTTTGTCCCAGTCTCCGCAGGTCTCCCCGGCTACTTCAAGCGCTCAGGGGGCCAGACCCTCTGTCTCCAGATCCATTGCAGCTCCAGGTTCGGCGAGCAACCACGCCCCCTGATCACCTGCAGTGACAGGCTTTTAAATGCCTGGTAAATCCTGAACCGAAACTGTCCTGGAACGTGGTAACGGCCTCCCACCCAACGCTGTAGAACCGCGTCCCGGGAAAGGCAACCCATCCAAAAGCCGCATAGCACCAAACTAAATACACATGTCAGTAACCTATGGTTACTGACGCCAAATGGTTTTGCCTTCCTCCCACCGAATCCAGATTTAGGTGGCATCGTTCGTGCAGCAGAATCTCCTTCTTGTTATCTGCCACCTATTGGCAGAATCCCTGCGACCAAGTCTGAGAGTCCGGTAAATCCGCCACATACCCCCCAGCCGTTTGATAAAGCCGCAGTCTTTCTCACCATAACAACCTTATCCTCCGGGGTCAAAACACTTACCACAGTTGAGCCAATCTATATCTATCAGGGGCTACACCCGTACTATTTCCTTGGTAGACCTTCCCCCATACCTTTATTGTCACCAGTGACTTGTAGCTCCTGGGTCTAAATACCACCATATAGAGCCAGTACTTCTCCCCATCACGAATGACTCTGATCCTCATAACCAACTCCTGACCTGTGATGTCAGTTACACTTACTAAAGGGTACCAAACCCTACATGCCCTGTAATGAAGATGTCACCACATTCTGTATGCAAGTCTAGCATTGCAAAAGGTCTCCACTGACAACCTCTAGAAGCTCGGTCATGTATATTGCCAGGTACTTTAATAATGTCTGAGACCTTCCTTCAACCTCACCTGCATCTCACTATGGTTTATAAGCACACCTTCTCCTCTGCTGTGTCTAGCAACTCACTTAACACATCCCCTGGTGAGAATACTTCCTCAACATCTCCTGTACCCTTCACCTGGTAGACCTCCTTAGCATCCGTCAGGACTATTCCGAGTGTTTGGCCCACATCAAATGTGCCCCAACACCCCCCAGAGATCAACACCCAATAACCCTGGTACACTGTCTACGTACTTCCTATTACATGGGTAATGGCTGCTAGCAACAAACATCTGAGAGGTATTCACCCTCCTAAGAAAGTTTTAATAGTGAACATGCCTCAGAAAACATCACAACCTTATCACCTAGGTCAGGATTTGCCTGCTCAACCGAGCAAGACTGAGCACATCTCTTAGAACGATGTTCATACATTACTGCATTAACATATTGGAGACATTTATCCTCCACATCCCCTTGTAACTCTCTCTCAAAGAAGAATCGTCAGTATATACTGCTAGTTTACCTCTGGGGCCACAGCTGACAACTACTACACTAAAGGAAACCCTTGCCATCTTTGAACCTCATATTCCTCACTGGGGATTGAGCGTACCAATCTGAGGGTCAAACACCACGACTCTTCCCCTCACTAGCGCTTGAGCCTAGCACCCCCTCCTCTGGTATAGGCGTCTCACAATTTTCCCCTCACACCCATCACTGCTGTCGTCTCTGAACCACTGCAGTAAAAGGCTACAACATATATAGCCACCGACTGGGCATGTGACTTCAGGTGTCACTACCGGGCACAGCACATCTAGGCTCTCCAATCCATGCAGGGTCACAATATGGGATATTTCATCACAGATCCCTTCTCTGTACAGACCACTGATCAGGACTGTGCACACAAAATCTGCCTTGCACAAAGCTACACGTTTCATTAAACAGGATTTTCCATCACTACTCCCCATCTGAATAATCACCAACATGTACACTGTACACGTGACACACTACGCGTCCACTCCACCACTGAAATGGAGACTCTTCACAGAGGGTTTTGTCACTAACTACACACTCACACTCCTATTCTCCTCATACATAGCAGCAGAACCCTCATCTCAGGTTTGAACTTTCCCACCTTCCCAGGCAATGCACAGCCCGGCTCATCCCAGCAACTCCAATCACCTTTTCCTTCCCCACCAGCAGAGGCGCACCTGATTGCTACTAGGCGACAACTCAGCTCCATGTGGAAGCTGTAATGGCACACCATTCTCAGAATTGCTATCAATCCCAGACATACTGCACCTCGCACACAATTGTGCTATACCAGTCCACAGCAACCACTAGGGGCCCACCTGCAACTGTGCACGTAATAACCCTCCTGACACACAGTGCGCTGGGGTCATGGGTACAGACATATACGGACTGAAACCATGACACGTCACACACAGCTGCCTGGCACAACATTCCCACACAGCTTTTCCAGCAGGGAGATGCAGTGGAAACCTTGTTGCTATCGGCAACCACATAGATCCACATGAAACTGTAAGTTGGTAACGCATTCTCCAGATGGTGCCCATACCCCCAATGACACTCATCACCTTTTGCTACATGCTGCTCTCCCTTATTGCAGTAACAGCACCACTTCTAGCTGCTTGTTCACACAGGGGCGCAGTAACTGGATGCTCAACTTTGTCAAACCAGGCTAACCTTCCCTGCTCAGGCTGCCAGTGATAAGCTAATGGGATTAACAGTCCTCAGATACATTTCCTCCTCATGTTTAGCATTTTCAATATAAACCATTGCATGTAAGGAACCAAGTTCATCAGACTCTGCAGACACTGCTCACATGACTCGTCAGCTTATGACAGTATATTTGGGCCTCCGTTTACCAGCCAAAACACATCCTCACACAGATCATGCCCATGACCTCAGTTCCCACAGCACATAACAAACCCCATCTGGAGCATTCTTACTCAGTTATGATGGCTGAGTTCAGTCGATCGCTCCAGCTGACTGTCCATTGTCAGCCTGGGGTTTGGGCTGCATTCACCTGGAGCCCAGGGCTTGCAGCTGCCTCCTCTCCGGCCTCCTCCTGAGAAGGCAGTCCTGGAGGAAGCACATCCCTCTGCTCTGTGTGCACGTCCAACATGGCTCCCTCCTGGTGGACTGTGGTAGCAGGCTCGTGCTTGATCCATATGGTTTGCCCACGCAGACTGGCCGGACACAGGTTCCTCAGCAAACCATCTCTCCCGAAGTAGAATTCACTCCTTGACAACGATAACGCTCCTGGCCACAGGACATCCCCTGGTGCACATGTCCCACCTGTGCATCCGTTGCACCAGTCAGGTTGGGTGAATTTTGGCAGTCGTCTTTTTCATCTTTGAGCTCGGCCTCTTCAGCACACCACAACCGCTTGGCACCGCAGTTGCAATGGCTTTTATTGCCTTATGCCCTCTGCTTCAAACTGCTCCCAATAGCTGTATATTAAACTCTTGCTGCTTAGCAGTAGCCTGCAACAACTGGGCAAAGCAGCTCCTCCAATGCTAAATCAAAATTTTTTTCAGGTAGCAGTAACAGTCTTTAAGACAATATGGCTGGTGCTGGTGTGTCTCTCTCAGACAATACTCTATGCTCACACAGGTACAATTCAGCAGTCGCTAATGTAAATATCACAGTCCTGTTTACCTTCAGATCTTCTGCTCGACATTGTGCACACAATCAGTTAGTGCCCCAACTTTATTCACTGCACCAATCTTGCCGGTTAGTGCCAATAATGCCCGCGTCCTCCACCATTTGTAAGACTCCACTCACATTTTGGCCACCATCTTGGTTCGGACAGGGGTCCATACACTCGCAGGTATCGCCTGTCCCTGGAAAAGAAAGATGGCATCACTGACGACAGTCTTCCGTTTAACACAAGGCCTCAACCAAGCTTTATTGAGGCACAGTATATAGCAGTAAAAACAGAAATCAAAATCTCGGCCGTCTTGGGCCACTAACTAAACATGTGTAAAGATTCCCTCTCTCCATGTGAACAGGATAGTACCTATAATGTCCAGTCTCACCCCAAAACACTTTGTTCCCATCTCTCGCGGGGTCCCGCGGCTTCTTCCAGCCTCTTGGGTGGGCCAGAGCCTCTTCTCCAGCCTCCAGTGCTGCTTCCAGGGTCTGCATGCAACCACAGCCCCCTGATCATCCTGCAAGAGTACAGTCTTTTTATATGCCTTGGTAAATCCTGAACCGTGAACCTAGCCTGTAACGTGGGGAAGGCCTCCCACCTCAACACATTGACCCGTCCCGGGAAAGGCCACCCATCAAAAGCCGCATAGCAGCCACACTAGATACCATTTCATACCCTATGGTTTACTGACGCCCAAAATGGTTGCCTCCCCCACCAATCCAGATTTTCGGTGGCACGTCGGCAAGCAAGATCTGCCTGCCAGTTCGCCACCTTAGTTGGTCAGAATCCTGCGACCGTCTGAGGTCTGTCATTCCACAAATATATATAGATATATATATATAGTAATATATTAAATATATAAAGTATAATATAATTGATAAATAAAAAATGACAACAGTGTGCCTTATATCTCAATAATTACTACGAGGGGGCATATATGTGACTACATACAGGGTATGTAGATATACACCTGCAGGGGATATGTGACTACCTACAGGGAAGATATAACTACTTACAGGGGACCTATATATCTACCTACAGAAGGCTAATATACCTACCTACTGACTGGGGCTACATTTGGACTTAGATACAGGGTGCTGACTTTTCTATCTACCTAAAGAGGGCCTATTTACCTAGCTATAAGGCCCCTATATACCTATCTACCCACGTACCTACAGGCAGCCTATATAACTACCAACTAGGTCCTAACTTCTCCTACCTATTTGGGGAAAGGCCTATGATATCTACCTAGATGCGGTGACCTATATACCTGACCCAATGGGGGACCTATAAATTTACCTACTTAATGGGGCCCACAGTGCTGATTATGTATATTATATACATGTATAATGCTGACTCACAGAGCTGATCAATATTACTGCAGACTGATTGTCTTATACAATACTGACCCACAGAGTTCACAATCAGTCTGCAGTTTTATGATACTGGTTACCCCATACTACACCCCTAAATGACACAATATAAACTTTACTGTGTGTGTGATTCTAAACCTCCAACGCCCTCCATAACCCCGCCCCTAATAACCAGGCCCCCTATAACCCCGCCTCCACCTGAGACATGGAAAAATTGTCTTGCATAAAATTGGTCCCTGGTGGAAAAAAGGGTGGGGACCGCTGCTCTATTGTATTTGTCGGTCTTGTTTTGTTAAGTGTTTCACTTTACCAGTGCAGGGAACATCGCCCAGTTGGGTCAGGCAAGCAAGTAGGGAGTAGAAGAAAACTGTTTGGAAAGTGCACGAAATCTATTGGAAATAAAAAATTAACCTTTATTATGATATTTTAAAAAAATATATAAATTCATAAAAATGTTATATCGAACGACCACAGCACATATGTGATAAACAAGTATAATATGTGTGACCAGGGCAAGGAAAAAAAATATACAAAGAAACAGGAAAAAAATATAAATGTAGGTACCACACAAATAGAGTGGTCACCTACTATATACCCTGCTACAAGAAATGGTGGGAGAAGACTCCCAATAAGGACGATCCCACCAGGAACCTAGCCTACCACTGAGTTATTGGTAATCAGACAAAATATAGGCCAATAGGATAATAATTGTAAAATTTCAAATACACAATAACACATCACCTTAGTTAGATATGGTATCGGCATAGATATTGCTCAATATAATCCAATAATTACAGCAGAAAAGAATCGATGGAATTATTGATGATGTAAACAACGTGCACACCGCATAATCATAACCACTACGATACCACAAGAATCCAGTTAGATATGGCCATCGCATAGAGATCGATGCAATGATATCCCAATTGTTTACAGCAAAAAGATTGCGGGAATTATAATTGATTGTAAACAACATTGCAACACCGCTAATAGCATACCACTTACGATACCACAAGAATCCAACATAGTTTCGGCCCCCACAAACCGCACATCCTGATTAAATTTTGTGCTATGGGTGATGTGCAAGTATTATAAATGAAATCGAACGGCTCCAATCCGGTCCAGAGCTATGTTGGCAACAATAGGGAGGGACAGCCTTGGATGTCCCCTACACTTAGTCTCACTGTCTGTTCTTTCCCGTACGCCCTATTTTGGTTACAGGCCTCTCACAATATCCATAGTTTTACATATACGGTTGAAAAAATAACATGCCGTCCATCAAGTCAACCAAGGGTGATTTAAAATTTCTTTGGTTGAAGGGAGAGAGACAAGATGTTTAAGACCGCAGCCTCCCCACAGCTTAATGCCCTGAAACCACAAGGCACAGAACCATCTGCTCAGTGGAGACCATCTCTGATCACCCAAGAGCCTCCACCAGCCAGGATCCAATTTTACATATCTATTACACATTAAAATTCTTTAGTTCCAGGTGGTAATCTAGACCTTTCTACTGTGTCTCCAACTATGAACCAGCTCCACAAGTCAGGCTATTCCACAGATTCACAGTTTCTTACAGTGAAGAACGCTCTTCTCCTCTGGAGATAGAATCCTTTTATCACTAGCCGAAGGACTCACAGCCACCCACACACGAACTCCCACTCACGACTCCCCACTCACGGACACCCACTCACACTACCCACTGCAACCGAAAACCAACACCCTCATAACATACTCAGTGTTTAAGTATAACTTTTAACTGTATACAAATGTGTATCATCAGGGCTGTTTACTATGATACTATAAACAAAGCTATTATTTGTAAACAGACACATACAAGCAAACAAGGTAACAAGTTTTGATCTTGAACACTTGTGGTGAGTTTGAAGATAAAGCTGGTATATTATATCCAAGTCCAGTCTGCACAAACATTGGTAATGTGTAGAAGGAGACCAGGGATCAGATTTTGTCAAGATTATCCTTGAAACTGATCCAGAGCCCAGAAGATACAGGCAGTATTGAAAGCCAAAAGGTGGAATTTACCAAATACTAACAAAATAATAAAAATTAACACTTTTGATTTATTTATGGATCAAAATTGTAACCAAGCAGATGCTAAATACCTTACAAGTCAAATTTATGTATAATAAGGGTCATATGACTGTATAGTACAATTACAGTAGCCTCATCACAAAGTCCATTAGTGGATGGTTGATGATATGGACCTGAAATTCACAAGTTCAAAACATTGTTACCATTTTGCTTGTCAGTGTAAAATATATTAATTGATATTACTCTTAGAACACAAAAAAATTGTAAAGTAAATATGCAAAACACTTCAGAACAATTGTTGAGTTTCTCTGAATTTAGTTCTGATGAATAGTATGCCTCCCATCCATATCTGCATAGATGACCTCAACATCTGATCTCATTATTTCCAGGCTAGAGAACGTCCACTCTTACACTAACTTGGCTTGGGGGGCAAAGGGTGTACTCAGAGGGCACACATCTCTAACAATCTCAGAGGTATAAAAGGAATTGCCATCGGTCACAGATCATTTTTTGGATGGATGGTTAAACTCTTCTACTTCTTTGAAACAGGTGAAAAAGTTTTGCTGAAAACCTGTTTGCCATGGTAGCGGAAATCTTTTCCCCCTGGGCAGCGCTTTGTGCCCAGCTCCATGTCATCACTTACACTCCTCATGGTGATGAGTGCTGAAGAATATGGGAGCAAAGCACTTGCCGGACCCAATTCCTACTTTGCTCTTTTGTCACTGCATCAAACCAACTGTAATCGACTTAATATACTATATAATTTTGGAAGTCTGAGCCGGTCCATTTTATTGACAAACTCCGACTCCGTGGCCAAAATATCCACCCTATTCCGACTCCACGACTCCCGACTCCACAGCCCTG
>JAODAL010078279.1:0-12970 GCA_025379985.1 Phyllomedusa bahiana
AAGTCCTCCCAAAAACGGAAGATTTAGGTTTTCTTTCCGGGGCCTAACCTGGGATTTAGAAAAAAAAAGCCCCTCTGTACGATTATTTTTTTGACTGAAGAGCCGCTAGGAGGGCTTTTTTGCCGCTTCATGCGCATGTGCGCCGGGCGGGCGGAAACAGATGCAAGGAGTCCCCTCAAATTCTATCCGCTTGCATCAATCGGGGGCCTTTTCGCATAAGTTCCTCCTTGATGTAAAGTGGTGGATCCCCAAATGACGTCCCCCGGGGGTTTGTTGGGGCAGTGTTTTTCGGGCGCAGTGTCTAGGGCTCTGTCGAAAATTTCCCGGGGAAAGTTCCCTTTGGGGGGGGCCCCAAGAAAGAAGTTGAACTCCCCGGGATTTTTTTTAAAAATTTGGGGGGCATGCAGGTTTGGGGTCAAGCGTAAACCCCGGACAGGGATTGTTTTAAAGTCCAGGGTTTAACTAAAATGGGGTTTTAAAAGGGCCCCCCCCCTTTTTTTTGGGGACTTTTGAATTTTGTGGGTTTAGACAGGTTTAAGGGTATGGCGCGATCCCCCGGACAGGGTTTGCAATGCCCGGGTTTAACTTAAAAAGGTGGGTTTAAAAACTCCTTTTTTTTGGGACTTTTTTTAAACTGGGGGGCCCGAATTTTAATGGTATACGTGGCCCAGGACAGGGGAAGAAGTCCCGTGAAACTAAAATGGTGGGGAAAGACTCCCTTTTTTTCCGGCTTTTTTAACTGGCGGGCAGACAGGTTTTAAAGGGCATACGCGGGCCAGGGCAGGGATAGTCAAAGTCCATTCAACTAAAAAGGTGGTTTAAAGGCTCCTTTTTCCCGGGATTTTTAATTGTGGTCCCAAAAAGGTTTTAAGGGGCTTTCCGGGCCAGGGACAGGGTTTTTCAGTGTCCCCAGTTAACTTTAAAAAGGTGGTTCAAAGACTACTTTCCCTTTCCCGGGAATTTTTTTTAACGGGGGGTCATGCAGGTTTTTAGGGTCATGCTGCGTTCCAGGCCGGGATATTCAATGTCCAGTTCAAGTAAAATGAGGTTCAAAAAATACTTCCTTCGGCATTTTTAAAATTTTTGGGTTTTGCCCGGTTTAAGGGGCTTGCTGTGGTTTCAAAACAGGATAGTGAAAGGTGGGGGTGACTTTTTTTCTGTGGGGTTTTATAGCCTAAGTGTTTTCCTAAGATGTACAGGTAAACCATTTGAAATGTTGTGGGTGGGAATTCCCCTTCTCCAGCCCTGTTTTTGGGTTTTAAGAAAAAAGGTGTTGTTCTTCCCATGCCCCTTTAAAGGTCATCGGGATATCGACAAACGAAAACCTTATGTTTGGGGGGCCCACCTTTCGACTACGCCCGATGTTTATAGCCAACTAATTTGTCAACCAAACAAAAAACTAATACCCGACATCTCCCAAAATAGCTTATTTCATCTCCCAATTTTGGATTTCCCAAAAAAGGGGGAAAAAAACAAATCAAACCCTTTATAAACACAGCCTGGAAGACATGGACCAAGCAGACAGCTTAAAGGGCTCAACCCCGGCACTCCCTTTTTCTCCCCCTCATGGTAATCCATCCTTCCAGGGGGGCGGGGGACAGGGGAATTCCCCTTATGGGGACAGGGGGGGAAAAAACAAATTGGTGAAACCCCCTAAAACCCGAAAACCCCAAAAAACCAAAAACCTTTTCCCTTTTATCCCCCAATTTTAAGGCCCAAAATGAAATACCCCTTCATTGGGACCACCCGTTTTATTCCTGCAGGCCTGCGTTAAAATGCATGAAGTCATCAAACACCTACCCGGGTCGGGGCCCGGGCTGACCCCTTTGCAACCCCTAACATTACCCGCTCACAAGGCTAAAGGCCAAATCACAAATACTACAAAATTTACTCCCCTTTTTTTTTTCAATTTTGCTTTTTAAAAACAGCAATAATACAGGTCCTTTATAAAAAAATTTTTTTTTCTAATAGCATTTGTTCTTCCAAAAAAATTTTCAAAAGTGGGTCATGGGTCATGCTTTTTAAAAATTTTTGGGGGGATTTTGTGTTTTTAGGGCCCCGGGAAAATAAGGGCCTATTATAAAAAAAAAGTTTTTTCTAACCCGACAATTTTTTCTGCACAAATTTTCAAAGTGGGTCAAGGGTATGGGGCTGTCAGAAACAGGAAAAAGGTTTGACAAATGTTAATGGACAACATTTTGCAAAATGAACTTGGTTTTTGCAAGATCTTTAACATAGCTGTTAGGTCTGGAGGTGGGATCCACTTGGACCACCACAGGCGTTGGCGTCATGCCCACACCAGGGAGTGGAGGTTCTAAGTGGGTCCCGGTATTCACAGAGGCCCGCGCAAAGCGGGTGTCTTTCTGAGGCGGGAGTACCAGGTACACTACACTGGCGGGGGCTTGCCTGCAGTGGGCGGCCAGGGGTGCAAGGTACAGGAACGGCAGGCAGGCTCGTGGTCGTGGTCAGGCAGGAGGTCCAGGACAGCGGCTCTGGTTCGTAAGACGGTAGACAAGCCGGAGGTCGGGAAGGCGGCAAGGTTCGTTGACGGTTTAAACGTAAGCAAGGAGTCGGTACACGGGAAAGCAAGACAGGACCGCTCTGGAATACACTTTCACCATGGAATATACACCAAGGATCGGCAAGGGCTTGCAGGAAGAGGCGGAACTTAAATAGGAGCAGTGCCGGCAATAACCAATACGGTGACACTGCCCCTTTAAATCTCGAGAGCCGGGCCAGGCAACGCCTAGGGGCGGTGTACACGCCTGGGAGCTAGAGCCGAAGAGCAGGAGCGTGGATGGGTAAGTGGACGTGGCAGGGGGCGCGTCACGGTCGCGGGACCCGAACCCGATCGTGCGGACGGGGCTCCGTGGGAGCGGGGCACGGGCGCGCTGCGGACGGGACAGTGGTCGCCCAGGCGTCCGTTACAGTACCCCCCCCCCTTGGGGCCCCTCTCCTCCTGGGTCCGCCCCTCTCTTACTGGATTGAAGGAACCTTGGATGAGGCTGCGGTTCTGAATATTCTCCTCCGGATCCCAGACCCTCTTTTCGGGCCGGCCGAAGTCTTCCAGTCCAACAGAAAAGTGTCGCTTCCCCTAGTTTTCTCATGCCAGAAATCTCTCCTTGACCTTGAAGACATCGGGCGCTATCAGCCACAGACGGAGGAGGAACAGCTTCTGGGAGAAGGATTAAGGACCGGCTTCAACAGGGACACATGAATGGGTTGGGAATTTCATAGCAGGAGGGACGCCGGAGTTTGTAAGGTCAACGGGTTGATGCGGCCCGATGACCTCAAAGGCCCCAGGATAACGGGACCAAGTTTGTGAGAGGGCGATCTTTAAGCGGTACATAACGAGACGGAGCACCCTTGTCACTGGTAGAAGATGGAGGGGGGGATTCTTTCTCTTGTCCGCTTGATTCTTCATGCGCTCGGAAGCACGGAGCAGCGACTGACGGGTCTGGGTCCTGATGGCCTTCAAATCTTGGATCAGGCGTCCGCTGCCGGGACCTGCGAAGGAGGTTGCCAGAGGGAGAGGTGGGCGGGGTTGCAGACCCCATACACAACGTAGTAGAAGGGAGAGGGACACGCGGACATCGACTCAAGGGAGTTAATAGGAGAACTCTGCCACGGCGCAATTGGCCCATTACTTGGCGTGCCGAGACGATGTGGCGAAGTAGCTCCCCAAGACCTGTGACACTCTCCACCAGGCCGTTGTCTGAGGGTGATAGGCGGAAGAGAAGACTAGCTTGACTGAAGTTGATTGCACAACAAGCTCGCCAAAACTTGGAGAACTACGGGACTCCGGCAGAGACAATTTTTTTTTTTTTTGCTGAGGAAGTCCATGGAGCCGGAAACATTGAAGGAAGAAAAGATCCGCAGCCAGTCCGAGAAGCAGATGGAGGCCGGGCACGGAACGAAAATGGCGCCATTTGGAGAATCGGTCTGTTATTACCAAATAACGGTGTTGCCAGACAACGGATGGAGGTCAGTAATGAAGTTCCTGGAAATGTTGGTACACTATGGTTGCGTTGGAATTGGGAGCAGGTGAAGTAGACGTGGCGTCCTTGTTGCGGGCACAGGCGTCACAAGACGAAATGAAGTCATTAACTTCCTTTTCCAGTTCTGGCCACCAGTAGAACGGGATACAGACAGAAGGTCTCTATCGGCGCCGGTGGTGACCTGCCACCAATGAGCAATGTCACCATTTTAGAATACTTCTGACGGAGAGCTGGACGCACATAAGTCTTTCAGGAGGAACCTTCCGGAGATTCCACGGCGCTGCCCGAGATGAGGCGCTTGGAGGAATTATTATGTTTGGAAGAAGTATCTTACCCACCACTGTTCGGAAAGGCATGGGAGAGGGCGTCAGCTTCACATCTTCTCTGATGCTGAAGGATTTGAAAGTAGAGCGGTGGAGAGAAGAGCGACCAATAGCTGGCGTGGGTTAAGTAGTCTGAGCCGTCTGAAGATATTGGAGGTTCTTATTGGTCGAGTAGATACGGATGGGAAAACGGGGCACCCTCAGCAGATAGCCATCTTCCAAGGCCAATTTTATGGCTAGTATGCTCCCGGTCGCCCAAATCGTTAGTTCTCACGGGCCGACGAGCATGTCTTGGAGAAGAAGCCGCCACGTTACAGTTTACCGTGGGCCCTTTTTGCGTAAGAACTGCTCCAGCTCCTACAGACGAGGCATCACCTCCAGTGTGAAGGGTGTGAAATGGCGATTTATAGTTGCAGAAGCCCAAAGAATCGCTGGATTGCCCGCAAGCACGGGGCGGGCACTGGCAACACCGCAGGACAGGTTTTCGCTGGACCATCGTAGGCCTTGATCGTGATGACGTACCCTGAAACGGGACGCTCGTTGATGGAAGAGGCACTTCCCTAGCTTGGCCGTTAGGTGGTTCTCCCGGAGACGTCTTAGTACCTGGCGAACTATGGCTTGCGGTGGGTCTCAGGGTCAGGAGAGAACCACCAGGATGTCATCAAGGTAGCCCACCACCCGCAGGTGTGGGGGAGGAGGTCCTTGAAGAACGTCTCATTCACGAGCTCCTGAAGACGGCGGGAGCATTGCATATTCCGAAGGGAATTCACCAGGTACCTCAAAGTGCCCGTCCCTGTGTGTTGAAGGCCGTTTTCATCATCAACCTCTGAAGATTCGGGACCAAGTTGTAGGACCCTCAGATCAACTTAGAGGGAAGATTCTTGGCGCCTCTGCAGGCCGGTTCGAACAGTTCCTGTGATCAACGGGCAGTGGGTACCGGTTCTTCAGCGTGATCTGTTCCAAAACCCCGGTAGTCTATCAGGCCGTAAGGTACGTCCTTCCTTCTTTACGAAAAAGAACCCGCAACCTGGGGTGACGAGGATTGCGGATGAACCCCCTACTGAGATTCTCCTGGATGTACTCGTCATGGCTTGGAGAGCTCAGGGAAGCGAAAGAGGGTTAGACTCGGCTCGAGGAGGGCTGGTACGGCAGATAGGTCGATTGGGCAATCATTATGGGCGGCTGCAGAGAAGACCTTCAGCTTGCCTCTCATGAGAAGACATCAGCGGTACTAAAATATTCGGGCGGCAGCTCGGCAATGGCTTCCTGTAGGGTTGCACGAAGACAGGGAAAGCACGGTCGAGGTGCCACAAAAACAGCGTCCCCTGACAGTTGGGTGACCAACGATAATCACCTCTCCAGATAGACCAGTCCAGGATAGTAGTGTGGAGCAGTAGCCATGGGAGTCCTAGGAGGTTCGCCGACGGAGGAGCGAGTCAGCACGTAGAAGGAGACTTCTTCTTTATGCAGCGCCCCACATGGAGGGACAGTGGGCTTGGTGACGAACTGGATGGTGCGCTAAGCAATCCGCTGACGGAAGATGATGACAAGCGGTCTCTCCAGGCGTTACCACTGGAAGCCTGATATTGCTTACGAAGAGACTGGTGTTGAAGTTCCGGCGGAGGCCGAGTCCAGAAGAAAAACGGCCGTGGAACTGGTGGCACGTGATGCCGACTCTGACCATGACATGCAAGGCATCATCAGGGTGGAGCAGAGGAGGTTGGCCTAAGGGAATGCTCCTCCCCCACAGATCCTGGTGTGGAAGTCTCGCCGCAGGTTGGGACGACTTGATGCTCTTGATGGAAGCTCCTCCTTCCCCTCAAATGAAGCGTATTATCGATGCGGGTCGCTAATCCGAATCAGGTCAATGAGGAAGGACGGGGAGGTCTTCTAGCGGCCAAGACGTCTTAACTCGGCTTGAGAGCCACTTTCTTAAGGTAGCACACAGTGCGGCCTCGTTCCATGAGAGTTCCGAGGCCCACAGGGTGCGGAACTGTTACCGCATAGTCTCCTACAGGGACCGTTCCCTTGGCGTAGGGTTTAGGAGGGCAGACTCCAAAGAGGATGAGGGTGTTCCTCGAAGACGGTTGCGGAACTCGCTGTAAGAATGACTGTAGATTCCGCCGTCACAGGATGTCTCTGTCCCATAAGAGGCGTTTGTTTTTTAGCCCATGCCAGGGGCCTTCCCGGAGAGGAGGCTGATCACGAAAGCCACCTTCGCTCGTTCGAGACAGGAAATGGTTCAGTCATCAGCTCCAGTGCATTAGTGCATTGGTGATGAACCCCTGCGAGTTCTCGGGTCTCGTCATAACTTGGAACGGGGGAGGACAGGCGAAAGCTTGGCCCTCCTTGGAGCCACCGGGGAAACCGTAGAGGCAGGAACAACAGTGGATGCATGGCGGAAGGGCTGCTGGCTGGACGGTGACGAGTTGCTGCATCATGGTGGAGAAACTGGGGTGAGTTGCTGCGATGTTAGACCGAAGTTGCTGAGACTGGCTGGCAACAACGGTCGCCAAGGCTGGGGATACGGTCCTTGGCGGTGATCATTCGGCCGGATCCTACTGTTACGGTCTGGAGGTGGATCCATGGACCACCGCAGGCGAGGCGTAAGCCCACAACAGGGTGTGGAGTTAAGTGGGTCCGGTATTCACAGAGCCGCCGCAACGCGGGATGGTCTTGCTGCGGCGGGAGTCCACCAGGTTCATACCAATGGCGGGGCTTGCCTGCTGTGGCGGCCAGGGGTGAAGGTACAGGAACGGCAGGCAGGCTCGTGG
Source organism: Phyllomedusa bahiana (assembly GCA_025379985.1). Classification (NCBI taxonomy): domain Eukaryota; kingdom Metazoa; phylum Chordata; class Amphibia; order Anura; family Hylidae; genus Phyllomedusa; species Phyllomedusa bahiana. The sequence continues at coordinate 7,096 of JAODAL010078279.1, forward strand.
TCGTGGACAGGGCAGGAAGGTCAAGGGACAGGCGTGGCTCTGGTTCGTAGACGGTAGACAGCCGGAGTTCGGGGTGGCGGCAAGGTTGTTAGCGGTTAAACGTAAGCAAGGAGTGGTACCACGGGCAAGGAAAGACAGGAACGCTCTGGGAACACTTTCACATGGAATATACACCAGGATCCGGCCAAGGGCGGCAGATGAGCCGGACTTGAAATAGGAGCAGTGCCCGGCAATAACCAATTACGGAGCACTGCCCCTTTTTAAATCTCAAGGAGCCGGGCCGGGCACGCCTAGGGGCGGAGCTACACGCCGGGAGCTGAAGACGACGAGCAGTGAGGTGGCTGGGTAGGGACGCTGGCAGGGGCTGCGACACGGGGACACCCGAAACCGACGTGCGGGACGGGAGCGCCTCCGTGGGAGCGGGGGCAGGACGCGCCTGCGGCCCGGGACAGTGTGTCGCAGGGGCGTCGTTACAATAGCTTATCAATCCTGTATGAAGACAAACCAATTTATACAATTAAAAAAAGAGAAACAAAGAACATGGTGGGATTCCATCTATTTTAAAAATGTGTTTTCTAGAATTAAACTACTAAAAAACTTGCATGTACTAAAATAGTGTTAAAAAAAATTCTCTGAATTGTAACAAGGGAGGTACAGGAAAACTTGACCAGATGTAGGTTATTTCAGAGACATGGAGTATCGAGCACGACGGAGAACAAAGTACAGGAGACCCATTTCCTCCAGACAAGTTGAGTAAATGAGGAAAAAGATGCCAAGAAAAAGGGCACCTGGGTGTAACAGGAGCGTTAACCACCAGTTATTTCAATGTGAGCTCAATTGGTCGCAATCATACGGAGGGCAAACGCGCTACCCAGGTCTTGGACTGTGTACTGAGGAAGGCTAGAGTTCTCACACATTACGCTTACGCACTCTGTTCTGCCCGACAGTTTTCGTTTTGCTGCTTCATCAGGGCATTTACCAGCATGTCAATAGATTGACGGAGCCAGCCTGGGCTCTCACCCAACCACTGTAAAACTACCGGCATGGGTCAGGCTGTGCCTTTGTAATAAAACATTATTCTCTATTGTGTTGATTACTTTACAGAGCTTTGTATTGTCTGCAAAGATTGATATTCTACTGAGCCCTGTGGTACCCCACTACCCCAGGGATCCAGTCTGAGAATGTACCATTAATCACCACCCTTTGTTTCTATCACTGAGCCAATTAGTAGTACATCTCAAAAAATTAGAATATCATTGAAAATTAAAAGGGGTTCTCCAAGATCTTTTTATTTGTTATTGGGCCTCAAATGTTTATATTAAACCTTGTAATTCATACTGTAATGAGTCTATTCAATATATGGGTTTCTCTATTCGACTTAAATTATTGGTATCAGTTATCTTTTCAGTGATATTCTAATTTTTTGAGATGCACTATTACTTTCCCACTTGCCAACATTTTCCCCAAGTCCAAGCATTCTCATTTTACTTAACAACCTTTTATGTGGCACAGTATCAAATGCTTTAGAAAAAATCTAGATATATAACATCCAATGCCTTAGCTCGATCCAGATATTTAGTTCAGCCCTGGTTGGGACACACACCCTGTGTGGGATACGCCCCCTGTGCTGTGATTGGCTGCCTGCACTCTCTGTGCTCACTTCCCTCAGAGCTATGTGAAACTGAAACTGGCCTCCTCAGCTTTTGGTGCTAACTGCAGTGGCGTAGCTACCAGGGTCGCAGCGGTTGCACTTGCAACCGGGCCCTTGAGCCAGGGGGACCCCGCATGCCCCCCTCTCCACACTGCTCTAGTTGCTATAGGTATGGCTAGGTTACAGAGACCCAGCAATACGTAGTCTCACTGTAACAGCGCATGTTAGGGCCGCATCAGCACCGACACTCAGAGGCAGCCAGCAATGCTTCTGATACGCTGCAGACGTTCCGCAGGATGAATAACAGCATCATTGTGTGTGTTTTTTTCTAATTAATTCCATTTTTAGTAATGGAGGCATACGACAGACGCCTCCCATTACTATCGTTCAGGCTTGGTGTCAGCCAGTGGTGTTTCTTGTTGTCCAAGGCTGACACTAACCTCGTGTCACAATTATCCCAGTACCTAATTCACAAGGGGTAGTGGGAAGAGCTGGGTAAACGTCAGAAGTGGACCCACTAATGTGATGTCCCGCTTCTGGGGCGGCTGCCACAGGGGGCAGGAGACAGGTGCAAGAGGCAGAAGATAAGTGGGCAACTCCTACCCCCTTGCACATTCAAACACAAACACCCTTCCTCCACACACTCAAACACACACACACCCCATGCTATGCAGGAAGCTACCAGAGCATTGCCGACGGCAGCGGAGGCTAGTGGCTTCAGGACAGCGTCTCTTGACACTGCCCTGATGCCGCTTACACATAGAACCTCCGGCAGCTCTTCAGCTGCGGAAGGTTAAGCAACCCATCCGGGGGGGGCGGGAGATGGCCCCCATTTGTGGGAGTGTCCCGCCCAACCCTGGAGGGTTGATAAGTATGATCTATAAAGTGTATGGATGTATATGTCTGTGTGTATACTGGGTGTGAGGATATACTGTGTATATATAATGTGTATACTGTGTATGGATTTATATGTGTGTGTAAACTGGGTGTGAGTATATACTGTGTATCTATAATGTTTATGGATGCATATGCATGTGTGTATACTGGGTATGAGTATATACTGTGTATCTATAATGGGTATACTGTGTATGGATGTATATGTTTGTGTGTACATATACTATGTATACTTTGTGTGTGTATATATATATATATTGTGTATGGGTGTGTATTTACTGTGCTTGGGTGTGTGTATATATACTGTGCATGGGTGTGTATATATACTATGTATACCTTGTGTGGCTATATACTGTGTATGGGTATGTATATTTTGTGTGGCTATATTTTTGTGTATGGGTATCTATATATACTGTGTATACTGTGCATGGGTGTGTATATGTACTGTGTATACTTTGTATGTGTATACTGTGTATGGGTGTGTATATATATTGTGTATACTTTGTGTGTATGCACACCGTGTATACTTTTATGTGGCTATATACTGTGTATAGGTATGTATATATACTGTGTATAGGTATGTATATATACTGTTTATACTTTGTGTGTATGCACACCGTGTCTACTTTTATGTTGCTATATAATGTGTATAGGTATGTATATATACTGTGTATACTTTGTGTGTATGCATACTGTGTATAGGTGTGTCTTTATACTGTTTGTATATTTTGTGTCTGAATACTGTGTGTCTTTATACTGTGTGTATACTGTGTATGTACTGTATGTGTAAGTATATAGTGTATTTTGTGTATATAGTATGTATATACACGGCATGCGCAGTGTGTATACACTGTGTTTGTACTGTATATATTGTGTGTAGTGCATGTGTGTATACATATAGTATGTGTGTATATGTTTTGTATGCACAGTGTGTTTTTATAATGAGTGTATATGGTGTGTATACATAGGGTGGACCTAGACTAAATAAAAAAAAATTGTCACACTGCAAATTCTTTTATACCTGACTGTGTCTGATGATGAGATTAATAATAGGTAGATATAAAATAGACAGATATATAGATAGGTGTGAGATATGAAAGCTAGACAGATACGAGATTGGTAAATAGATGTGAGATGGATAGATATGAAATAGGTATAAGGTAGATAGATAGATTTATATAAGATAAATAGGAGATGGGTGAAAGTGAGCTCTAATTAATATATAGATATGCAATAGATAGGTATAAGGTGAAATAAATAATTTGAAAGGGTTTTTGATTGAGTGAAAAGGAAATACATACTGTAAATAGAAGACTGGGAACAGTTTTTCGCGGGGCCCAAAGCGCTAAAAACGAGGGGAGGGAGGAAGTTATTTTAAAGGGTTTTAAATGTTTTAAATTAGGTAGCAGAACCTTGTATTTTTTTTATAAACTTTTATAACCCCTTTTTGAAAAGGAAAGGAAATTAAATGTGTACTAAATTCCCACTAAAGTACTGCAATAGGTACTGTGGATAGATTTTGTCTTGAAATGGATTAAAGTACCTCTATTTTTTACTAATTAAAGCCAAAAAATTTTTATGTGGGATTTTTTTCCCGGGTTATTCTTTTTATTTCTAAAACTGACATCATATGACAGGGGTTTTTTTAAGCCCAAGTAGGTGCTCCATCTCTGAATAATTATGAGACAAGTCATCTTGCTCTAGAGATATGCTTTACAATTATCACATGCACCCTGGGGAAAAAGAGATGACCATTGGTTTTGAGGTTTTTTTAGGGACTTCTGGGTGTATAAGGCAAGTTTGGATCCCATAGTCTTCTGCAAGTGCCATATTATAAGTGCTCTCTAAAAATTCAAATTTTTTTTGGCAAAAACTTTTGGGGGGCAAACGCTTGGTACGGGTGCTTTAAACTTTTTAAGTCTTTATTTTTTGTTTGGGTGTCTAAGATTAAGAGAATTACTTTCAAAAAGGCCTTGTTCCACTTTAGCACACTAATCATTAGTACATTAGTTCAATGTCTTATCTATATTGCTTCTTTTTCCATGAGGGATGTCTGTAACGTTATTATCTCTTCCTTTGGAAATACTAAATTAAGCTTTTTCCCCCAAATCCGTTTTAATCTCAGGGTTTCCATTCTTGTATACATACATCATCATTGTATAGCAGTTACTGATTAATATTATCTGTTAATGCTCCCATTGACTAGTTTCTAGATCTTTATAATGAATTCTAGGATCAACATCTCGCAAAACGTTACCTAAAACTTGAAAATTTTTTATTGTCCTTTTTAAATTATAACTTTGACAATGTAAACTTTGTCACTTCTTTGCTATCATAAAATAATAATGTAATTAGTCATAACCATGATATTTATATTCCTATATCAGCAAAAATAGATCCCCTTTTAGGTTTCATAGATAAAAGGGAATAAAAAGGGTTTAAAAAATTTCACACAATTCATTAAAGTAGTTCCAACAATTGATTTGGAAAGTAATACCTCAGTTTGATAATATTTTATTTATTAATTCAAGGAATAGTATTGAAGTCATATTCTGGGACATTAATGCAACCAGAATTGCCTCCTATGCAAGCCTGAGCAAAAGCATAGTAGGCTCTTTAATCAGTTCCTGATTGGGCCATTTATCCACTTCCTGACCAGGCAGATTCTCCTTTTCCGTAGTCTACGCCAGTTTGAACGCTCTCTTGCACTCGGTTGTTGTCCTTTTTTTTTTGCTTTTTTCCGTGATATGTTAGGCTATATTTTTTGTCATTTTTGCATCATTTTTTTGTTTGTTTTATTTTGTAATAATAATAACAGTAAAAAAAATTGTGTAATTTTTTTCCTCAAGGACATTTATATATCAGTTATATTTAAAGTTTTAGGGGTGTTGGGGTGGGGCTAAAACTTGGGGTTTGGGGTGTTGTATTATTTTATGAATATTTTAGTTTGTGTGTAAGGGTATTTTTTGTTACTTTTTTATGTACTATGCCCCCCATATAGTCAGAAAGCTTTTGGGGGAATTTTTATATACCTATATACCGAGAAAGCCGAGTTTTCAGCACAAAAAAATGTGCTGAAAAAAACCCCCCTCGGGTTATACTCGAGTCACTGCGGGGTGGCGCGCGATGGCCTGGAACCCACAGGGACCTTCAGTTATATGCGACCCTCCTGGACGCATAAACTGAAAAGGGCCCGGACAGCTGACACCGCGGGCGGTGCGATGGCCCTTGCTGTCAGCGATCACCCCCCTTATGTGGGCCCTCGGGCCCCACACAGGTGAAAGATATCATGTGGCCAGGGACGAGCCTCCCGTCCCCGGGGTCCGGGGG
>JAODAL010078280.1:0-12970 GCA_025379985.1 Phyllomedusa bahiana
TTTGATACCAATGTGGCCCTCATTTACTATCATTTTTGGGGTGAAATTTTTAAGCACATTTGTTGCCCCCTTGTAGCCAGGCAGTCCCCCCAAAGGGCAGGTGTGCCCAAAGGCCAGGTAGTGCCTTTGTAGGAGGCGTGCCCTTGTAGAAAGGTTTGCCTCCATTTCCCAATTTGCCCTTGTAGTCGGTAGATCCCCCCCATTGCAAACGTCCCCCTTGCAGCCAGGATTGTCTCTTGTTGCAGGTAGGACCCCCCATTAGCCGAAGTACCCCCCATAGCTAATACAAAAAAAATAAAAAAAATCTACTTCCCTCCCAAGCTCCCGCAGCGCGGCTGGGTCCAGGCTGCCAACTGAGTAGTCTAGCGTCGCAGGGGAGTGATACGCCAGGGCCCCGGGAGGCGGGTGGGCCCAAGGAGGTACCGCTAGGGCCCCTACCCCCCTACCCCAAAGGGCGCCACGGGTCCCGCCCCTCGCCGGGCCCCAAGGCCGTGCCGTGGGCCCCCGAACGCGGGGTCTCTGGCGACCGTTTTCGGGAGCAGAGAGCGAGGCCCCCCTCCCCCCAGAAGTGTCAGGCCCGCTCCCCGGAAGCTGGATCCTCCGGAAGCTCGGGGCCCCGACACAGCGGGGCCGCCGGGCCCTCATAGCTGGGGACCCGCCGCGGCCCCCCGTGCCCCCAGCCGGCAGCGGTTGCAAGACTGATGTCATGCGACGCTCTTCCCCTCGGGGCCACAGGGCCAGCCGGCGCCCCGTGGAGGAGAGGAAGGGGGGTGAAGGAAGAAGGGGGAGAGGCGAAAAGGGGGGAAGGGGTTAGAAATTTTAAATGTTGTTTTTTTTAAAGGGCCCCGCCGGGGGCCCCCAATTTTCTGCCGTGGCCCCCATGGGGCCTGTGGGCCCCCTTACCCCCTGCGGCCCTATAATCCCTCCCGGGCCCCCATAAGCCTGCCTGGGGCCCCCCCTATAATGCCTCCCTGTGGCCCCCTATACCCTCTGCCCCCCTAATCCCTCCCTGCGGCCCCCCAAAATGCCCTGCCTGGGGCCCCCTATAATCCCTTTCTGTCCCCCCTATTTTTGCCTGTGGCCCCCAAGCCTGCCTGGGGCCCCCCTATATTGCCTGTGGCCCCTTTTTTTTCCCCCTGGGCCCCTATAATACCTATTGCGGCCCCTATAAGCCTGCGGGTGCCCTATATCCCTGCTGTCCCCCAACGCCTGTTTGGGCCCCCCATACCCCTCCTGAGCCCCCCATACGGCTGCCTGTCCCCCCCATTGCCTGCCTGTGGGGCGGAACCCTCCTGAGCCCCTGTACGGCTGCCGTGGCCCCTATATGCTGCCTGTGGCCCCCATACGCCTGTGGTGCCCCATACGCCTGCGACCCCCCATACCCGTTGGGGCCCCCCATACCCTCCCGTGGCCCCCTGCCTCCCAAAACCCCCCCATACCTCCCTGAGGCCCCATACGCCTGCCTGGGCCCCATACGCTTTTGGGGCCCCTACGTCCCTTTGGGGCCCCCTATACGCCTGCCTGGGCCCCATCCCCTGCCTGGGGCCCCTCGCCTCCTGAGCCCCCCATACCCCTGTTAGCCCCCTCCCCCTGCCTAAACCCCTAGCTAATTTTTCCCTGAGCCCTAGCTATTCCCTCCCTGAGGCCCCTATATTTATATCCCTCCTTTTAAAGGGGAAAATTTTCTAAACCTCCCCTGACGGAGGGTTTAATACCTGTCTGATAAGGGGTTATATACCTAAATTTAAAGGGTTAGGGAAATGTGAGGAATCTAAGATTTTGTGTCCCAAATCCTCAGGGACGAGTCTTGGCCGGGAGAATTTGGGCATGAAGGTGTGAAACCGGATGGAGAAGGAAGGGAAGGTGAACGACGTGATCAGAAAGACGTCCCCGGTGAGTCACAAAATGTAACTGCAGTGTAATCATTAAATTTTTCTGCGAGTCAAATAAAACTATTTTTCTCCCACTATATGGTCATGTATGGCGGGTGGAAAATGTTTCAGAGCCCGTGTCAGTGATAGTCACATTGGGGGTTGCGTTCGGTAGGGGTTTGGGGAAATTATTTACCTTAAGTATAATAGTTTGGGGGTCTTTGGGGGTTTTTAGGATTTTTTTGGGAACAATCATTCGTGGTAGTTTGCCCCATGATCGGTGGGGAAATTTTAGTGACTGTTATTTAGGGGTATTCATGTCATACGGAGGGGGGGCGATTTTGAAAATGCAAATTTGTCAGGCTGATTTTCATTGTGCAGTGATGCTGAGGAGATGGACGGGAGCTATGTGGAATGTCAGAAATTAGTGACAGGACCTGGCGCAGGGGTGCCAGGAATTTGTGGGTGGGTGGGGGGGGGTATTTTTTTGAGAGCGAAGGGGGGGGGGGCGCCATTGGCTGTACTTGCCTAGGGCACCAAAATGCCTTGTCCCGGCCCTGAGTACAGCCACGCGTCACACCCCCTGCAACACTGAGGTGTATGTACAGCGCCCACCGGGCGCTGTACATACACGGGAGAAGATAAAACAGAAAGAAGGAAACCCAGCTCACCTAGTTGGCATATTGATGTCAGTTCTTTGGTAAATCCCGTGCACGATCCATGCTCCAAAAAACACGCGTAGTTAGGGAAACAACTTTGCCAAATGATCGCACAGGGAGAATCCGATAAAAAAGAAACTTTTATTTGCAAAACAACTGCCTGGTTTACAAAAAACGTATATAAGGGTGCAAGGGCAGGCAAGCGGGCTCAGAGAGACAAAGGACGCTGACATGTTTGGGCGATACAACTCCCTTAGACGTAGCAATGTCTAATTAGAATGCAAGCCTTCTTATAGTGTGCAAAAACCAATCTAATAAATAAAAACCCAAAACACCTGAGGAGAATTCTCCTACCTGAAACCAATGACGCTGACTCCATGGGAATGAAAACACCTGTGTACTGTCACCGGAAACCGGAAGACGGAAATAACAAGAGGTGGAACGCAATGCGGTAACCAGCGCAAAAGAAGTGGGCCTGCGCATGGATATCAGGAAAGATGTCTGATGGTACACCTACATGATGCGAACACTACAGAAAAGGACTATAAATTCTTGGCAAAAACGGAGGAGAAGTACAAAGATTATATATTTAACTATATTGCAAATGGAATAAATAAATAAATAAATTAAATGAAATAGGTAAATAAGCTAATAATGTTGTTATAATAATGATGATGATACGCTATGCCCTTTTTATTTTAGAAAACAAATAACAGAAAAAAAACTAGAAAAATAATACACAATACACAACTAATGATTGAAATCACGATAATTTATGATATTTAGACTGATTATAGAATGTGTATCGATTAATGTAAACATCTAACCAAGTTTTTTTAAAGGACAGAACCAATATATCTACGTATGAAACATTATTTCTCTGCGCGAATTGAGACCAGTAGGGTAAAATGTATTTAAAAGTAGCATCCAGTAGGCTTCTCGGTCATGGAGTAAATTGCCTCCTCTTTGTGGTCTTAAAATTCTTTCGATGCCTAATACTTGTAAACCTTTGGTGTTTGAATTATGGCATTCGATAAAATGCTGTGACACACTAGACTTAGTTCTAGTGGATGTATGAGTAATATCATACAAGTGCTCAAGGAAACGCACCTTCAATTTTCGTGTGGTGCTGCCTACATACATCAGATTACACAATGAACGCTTGATGATATAAACTACATAAGTAGTATTACAGTTAATGTATTTGCGTATGGGAAATGTTTTTGAGCCGTTGTAATTAGAGAATTCTCTTGATGGAAAAACAAACCCACAGGTTTTACATGGAAAATGGCCACATTTAACAAAGCCTTTATGTCGCAACCACATAGTGGGACAGTTGGCCTTACTGGTTGTACTAGGAGATAAGATGTTACCCACTGTTTCACTTTTTCTAGACACAACTCTACAGCCTCCCTGTAAAATATGACTAAGTATTTCATCATCATTTAATACTGGAAGATATTTCAACACTATTTCTTTGACTTTTTTGAATTGTCTAGTGTGATTGAGTACTAAAGTTGGTTGGTAGCTGGACAGAGCCTGCCCTTTGCTCGACGCATCCGATAGCATACTCTCTCTAACACGTGAATCAACTTTTGGCTGCTCTATTTAGTGTCCAGCCTGGATAACCTCTAGCTTTGAGTCTATCAAAAATAGCATCTTTTTCTTTTTTATAGTCTTCAGGAGAACTACAGTTCCTTTTAGCTCTAGTGAGTTCACCGATTGGAATAGCCTGCTTAGTACTTTTTGTATGGAAGCTGCGGTAGTGCAGTATAGTATTCCCTGATGTGGGCTTGCGATAAGTTTTAGATTTAATAGTGCCATCCAAGTGGACTCCAAGTTCAAGATCCAAAAATATAATCTAATCTTTATGGTGAAAAAAGGTAAATCTGAGAATAAATGGATTATTGTTTAGATAGTCCACAAAGAGTGGTATGGCAGACACATCACCCCCCCCAAATAATGAGGAGGTCATCTATGTATCTGCCATACCACTCCAAGTGCCCAGCAAAAGGATTACTCTCTGAAAAAATATACAAATATTCCCACCATGAAACTGTTAGGTTAGCCAATGAGGGCGAAAATTTCGCCCCCATGGAAACCCCTCTTATTTGCAGATACATATCTCCATTATAAGAAAAATAATTGTGTTTCTTGAGGAAATCAGTTACCTGCAAAATGTATTGCACAAAGTCAGGGGTGAAGTCGCTAAAATTCACAAGATGGAACTGGAGTGCATCTAAGGCCACGCGATGTGGAATGCTAGTGTATAGCGATTCCACATCGCAACTGACCCAACTGAAATTTTGTTTCCAGGTTTTATTATGTAAAGATGCAAGCACACTCTTGGTGTCTTTTAGGTAGCCCGGTACGCGACACACAAAGGGCTGCAGAATTGTATCCAAAATTTACAACGCATGCACAATATTTCTCAACTAGAGGATTCTATCATCTCGGCTAATAAAAAAGGCAAAATTTGAACGTAACAGTTATTGGATTAAACCCCAGATAAAAGTGTTTTAAGGGGGTTAGAAGACCCAACTCCCGTGAGCACCCCCGCCCCAATTTTTAAGACCAACAGAACAAAAGAAATTATTGGAGAAAAAAAAAAAACCGGGGGTCGTTTTAGTCACTGGATTTCTGAGTCTACTGATGAAAATAATAAACACAAAAAGGGGCCCGAGCCCGCGGTTAAATTTTAAATCCCCCAAACCCTTCCCTATCATAAAAATTTCCAAATCATTAAAAAATACAAAAAAGGGGAAAAAAAACTACAGAAGGGGGGAAAAAAACATTCAAAAAAGGGCAAAATAAAAAACCAGGAACAATTCGAGAAACCGATTCATCTTCAAAGTCGAAAACCCTTAAATCTTTTCCTCTTAAAATTTAAAACAATCAAAAATTTTGAACAAAATTGCCCCTGGGTTTAAAAATTTTGGTTTTTGAAAAAGATTTTGGAGTTTTTCGTACTCTAAAGGACAAAAACAAATTTAATTTTTTAAAACTAACTTTTAAAAACGTCTTTTTTGGAATGTTTCTGTTTAATTTTTACAATGCCCCCTTTCCCTTAGGGTTAATAGCCCTTTAACATCTATGGGGGGTTTTTCCTATAGGGAACAATTTTTTTTTTTCTAAAAATTAGAAGAAGGGGGTTTTTTACTAAAGACCCCCCCTTTAACCCAAGGTGACACTATTTTTCCTTTCTAACTTTTCTAATAGTAATTTTTCCCCGTTTACAGCTAAAACACTTCTATGGACCGTTTAAAAGTCTTTTTGAGCGGGATTTAAAGGTCTTGTGATTTTTAAACCTACGGGTTTAAAATTAATTTCAACCTTTTTCTGCACCCAAAGGTTTGCTCTTAAAAAATTTAAAAAAACCAAATAAAGACATCTAATTCGAAAGGGGTACAAGGGGGGCCCTGGTTGTTTTGCGAATCTTTTGATTATCAGGGGTCCATTTATTCCCTTGATAAACCAAACCATTTCATAAAAAATTTAAGCCAGACCCCCACCAGAAATTTGGGGCTCTCCTTTGTCAGTGGCTGGATACAATTTGCCCCCCTTTTGTGTGTCCCCTTTACCGGGCTAGCTAAAGACCCCCCAAGAGGGTGCTTGTTTCTTTACAAATAAAATTTGGAAAAAAAATTTTCATTGGGGTCAGTTGCGATGGGAAATTCGCTATACACAAAGCATTAAAAATGGGCGTGGCCATAAAAACACTACATTCTATTTTTTAAAATTTTTTAGCGACTTTCCCACTGATTTTGTGCAATACATTTTGCGGTAACTGATTTTCTAAATGAAACATAATTTTTTTTCCTACAAGGGAGATATGAAACCCTGCAAATAAGAGGGGTTTCCAGGGGGGCGACTTTTCCGCCCTCTTTTGGGAAACCCTAACGTTTTCAGGGGGGGAAATTATTTGAAATATTTTTTTCAGAGAGTAATCCTTTTGCTGGGACTTGGAGTGGAAAGGGCAGATAATAAAAGACCTCCTCTTTAATTTGGGGGGGGGGGTGATGTGCCCTGCCATCCCAACCCCTTTTGTGGACTATTAAACAAAAAACCATTTAATCTAAAATTTACCTTTTTTCAATAAAATTATTTAAATTTTTGGATTTGAATTTGGGAAAGTCCATTGAATGGCATATTAAATCTAAAACTTACGCAAGCCCACATAGGGAATCCCTATATGCATCCCGCGCTTCCATAAAAAAAGTACTAAGCGGGTTTTCCCAAATTTCGGTAAAACCCCACCAGGCTAAAATAAACTGTAGTTCCCCTGAAGACTATAAAGAAGAAAAAGTGCTATTTTTGATGACTCAAAGCTAGAGGTTTTTTCCCAGGCGGCATAAATAGACCCGCCCAAAAAAGTTGATTCCCCACGTTTTTTAGAGAGAGAATGTACCCGGATGGGGCAAAAAAAAGGGCCCAGGTTTGGGGGGGGGTTCCCGGGCCTCCCAACCAAACTTTTTACTCAATCACCCCAAAAGCCCAAATTCAAAAAAGTAAAAAGAAAAGTGTTAAAAATATTTTTCCAGTTTTAAAAGATGATTAAATTTTTTCCCCAAATTTTAAGGGAGGTGTAAAAGTTGTGTCTAAAAAAAAGGTAAAACTTTGGGTAACTCTTATCTCCTAAAAAAAAAACCCATAAGGCCAACTTTTCCCATGGGTTGGGAAAAAAGGGCTTTTTTAAAATGTGGCCCTTTTTCCAAAGAAAAACCTGTGGGTTTTTTTTTTCCATAAAGAAAATTTCTCTAATTACAACGGCTCAAAAAATTTCCCATCCGCAAATACTTAACCCGAATAAAATTTAGGGTTTTTTTAAAATATCATAAAGGTTTTCCCATTGTGTAATTTTATGTATGTAGGCAGCACCCACAAAAATTTAAAGGGTGCGTTTCCTTAGCACTTGTTGATATTCCCTCTTACATCACTAAACAAAGGTCTAGTGTGTCACGTTTTTATCAAAATCCCCAAAATTCAAACACCAAATTTTTTTACAAGAAATTAGGCTTTCGAAAAAATTTTTAAAGGGACCACAAAGAGGAGGCAATCTGGAGAAATTTACTCCATAAACCGAGAAGCCTACGGGAAAGGGCTACTTTTAAAAATACATTTTCCCCTAGGGTTCCAAAATTGGGCCAGAAAAAATTTAAATTTTTTCATATAGATATTTTGGTTCTGTCCATTAAAAACTTGGTTAGAGGGTTTTACTTTAATCGTTAAAACATTCTATAGACAGGTCAAATTATAAAAAATTTGGGGGCGTAAATTTCCCATCATTATTTTTATGAAATTGTGATTTTATTTTTCTTTTTTTTTTTCGGGTGAAAATTTTTTATTCTTTATAAAGGGCATAGGTATCATATTTTTATAAAAACATTTTTTAGTTATTTTATATTCATTTTAATTTTTTTTTTAAATTTCTTTTGGGCAATATAGTTTAAATATAAAATTCATGTACTTTCCTCCGTTTTTCCCAAAGAATTTATTATAGCCTTTTCTGTAGTTTTTCGCACCCTTGAAAGGGTGAAACCCATCAGACGTTTTTCCTTTTCCCCTGCGGAATGCCCTTTCATTTGGTGGTTTAAAACGCTTTGCTTTCCCAAAAAAAAACCCCTTTTTGGGTTATTTCCTTTTCCCGGGTTTTCCCGGGTGACTTTAGAAACAGGTTTTTTTTCATCCCATGGGGGCGTAAAGCGCCCCCCCATGGTTTCGGGGTGGGAATTCCCCTCAGGTTTTTTTGGTTTTTATTTTTTAGATTTTTGGTTTTTAGCAAAATATAAAAAGGGGCTTGCATTCAAAGGGGGGTTGTTTTCGCCTGAAACATGTCGGGCCATCCTTTTGTCTCTCTGGTTTGCTTGCCTGCCCTTTGCCCTTTTTATATCGTTTTTTTTTTACCGGCAGTTGTTTTTCAAATAAAAAATTCTTTTTTATCGGAATCTCCCCCAAAACACGGGGGAAGGGAAAGGGAAGGGACGATCCCCCCTCCTCCCCCCTGCAAGTGAGACTCGCCGGGCCGGGGAGCCGCTTTTTAAACCAAACCCATGGGAAAAGGGCCCCGGGGTGCAAGTAGTGTCCTGACGCTTTCTCCGGGCCGGGGGTCATTTAAAGAACCCCCCCCCCGCCCGTTGGCCCGGGGAGCTTCTCCGACCTTCCGGGGGGGAACCCCCCCTTTAAAATTTTTAATGTCATATGCCAAAATTGGCTCAATCCCGCAAACCCAAAACAACACTTTTGAAAAGCACCAAAAAATGAGCCCGGGAAGGTCGTACAAATCCCTACTAGTTTCCAAAAGTGGACATGCTGGGGACCCACCCTTTTGGGCGTTTAAAAAGGACACATTTTTTAAAATGCTTTTTGAGCACTTTCAAAATATAGTGTTGGATCCCTAAACTATTAAAACAAGGTAAAATGGCGAGTTGGGGGTAGTTTTTTATCAGGGCTCCCCAATTCTTAAATTTTTTTAGTGTTGGTGTTTTAACATTTAGGGGGAAAAGTATGAAAACCGGGTTTGGTCTAAAAATTTTTTTGTTGCCCTAGCAACCAAAACACATTCCCCCTTTAAATTTTTTTTATAGTTTCTTGGGGAAAAAATGAAAAAGGGGGAAAGTGGGTTTGGGTTTCTAAGGGGGAACAAGAAAAAAGGGTTAGAAACCCAGGCCCGTTTTCATACAGTCCCCTTAAAAGTTTTTTTGTGTGTTTTAAAGTTTTAAAAAAATTTTTTTTTTAGCCCCTCTAAAAGTACTTTTACCAAAAAGGGGTGCAGTAAATTTTTTACAATTTTTTTTGCAATACTTTTTTTTGCAGAGTAGTGGCAGGGAACAACCCTCCCTTTTTAAAAATCCCCCACTGTGGAAGACTGGGAAAAAGGGGCAGTAAATGGAGGGCCGGAGGGAATGAAGGTTTTTTTGGGATAGAACTGGCGGTTTCAACGTGGGCCCAAAGAGCCTCCTTGTTTTCACCCCTTTTAAATTTGTACAAGCTCTGGTCTCCAAAGTAGGGGTCCCAGATTGTCATTTCCCTGATTGGTTTTTACGTGGGGACTCTGTAACCAAAGCAGTACCCCGGGGAAAAAAATAAAAAAGGAGGAGAGTGGGTTTAGGCAAACAAATTTTGCAAGGGTCACCCACAAGGGGGAAAAGGGCAAGCATTTAAAAAAGTTTTGAGGTCCCAAAGGGGCAAGAAAATTGATATTATAAACAATACGCAGAAGTCAATTAAGGGGAATCCCCCCCAAATAATTACTAAACAAAAAATTTTGGCAAAAAAGTGGGGAAGTGCTCTTGGGGATTTGACAGGGGGTGGGATTGGGGGGTTTTCCTGGGCCCTTTCCTTCAAATCAAAGAGGGAAAAAGCACACGCATGTTTTGGGGGACAAGTCCCGTTGGACGGTCCAGGGGACAAGCCCTAAGGAATTGAAAAATAGGTATGTGGATAAATCGGAAAGGGCCCTGGGGGAAAAATTAAAACTGAAGCTCGTGCCCAAAACCCAAATTAAAATTAAAAAAGTGTTTTTTCTGAAAATTTTCTGAACCCTTTGGGCCCTAAGTAAAGAAACCCGTTTTTAGGTCTAAAACTCAAATTTTTTGCCATAGGTTACTGTGGGGGGGAAAAAAAGTGAGTTTTTAGGGCCCAAAAAATTTTTATACATGTGGCCCCAAAAAGCTTTCTTTTTTAAAGTCTACTTTACTAGGGAATTTTTAAACTGCCTTCATGACCCAAACTACTTGTAGAACCCTTTTGCTTTTATGACCCACTTTCAAATGTGAAACAAAAGGTACACACCAGCTTCTGGCAGGGGGTTTTCAAAACAATCTTACCACAGGTTTTCCCCGGCCTTGATTTGGTGGGGGGTAGCCCCAGAGCCCCGGGGTGTTTTTTAAACATTAAATTTTCCCCCGGGGCTAAGCAAATAAAATGGGGCCTATGCAAGAGCCCGAAAATCACATCAGGGCATACCACTAAACCCCCCCCGGAAAAATTGCCCAGTGTTCCCCCAATGGTAAGACAAAAATGTTGAGCCACGCCATATTTTCTGTGGGCAGGATTTTTGTTTTTTTTTAAACAAAATGTTTCATTCCTCCTCTCAAGATTGTTATTAGTCTGAAAAGTTTCAGTTTTTTTCTTCATCCACCAAAAGGGGTTTTGGATTTTGTTCTGTAGTGCAATTAAATAAAAAAGGAACCCTTTTGGGGGTTATGGACTAGTGGATGTTAAACTATTAAGAATAGGTTATATTCTAAAAAAAAGAACCCCGCCTACCAAAAGAAAACATTTGGGAGCAGCTTGGTCTTGGCCCGGGGCTTTGGGTTTGCTTCCCCTAGCACGGAAACTGCGCACATAGAGACAAAATTTTTTTTAAAAAAGTTTCAGGAAAATTTTATGAAAATGTTTTTTTTGTTTAGGAAGTTGGGAAGGGGAGGCTTCATTTTGGGCCCCCTTTAAAAAGACAATTTAAACCCCCGGGTAAATCAACTCCACCCAAAGGTTTTGTTTTAGAAGTAGCCTTGGGGTAATTTTTGAGTTCCTAAATTGAAAACCCCTAAAAAAATCTATGGTGGAATGTGGTAAAAGGGAGAAACAGCCTTTTAAACATGGAAAAATTTTTGAACTAGAGGCCCTTTTGCTCAGTGTTTCTTTAATCCAGGGCCTCAAGACCCCCCCAGATCTGTTTTCAGGATCTCCCCCAGAAAAGCCCCTGACAATAATTCAAAACCCCGTGTTTGGATCTCCACCCGAATGCACTGACCATAATTTAAACACCGGGGGCAATACTGAGGAAAAACCCGAAAAATTGCGTTGGTGGGTTTTTGAGGACTGGAGTTGAGAAAAAATTTCCATAGCTCATGAGGAAAGCTTAGGGAAAACGCCAAAACCTTTTTGGGGACTAAAGCATTATGTTCCCCGCAAGCCAACCCGCAAAAAAGGGGTCTAATAAATATAGAGACCCCTATTCCCTGATGGGGTTAATGATTTTTTAGTCTGGAATTTGTCATTAAAAAAGGGGATTTTGAGACAAATTTGGGGTGAAACCACTTACTTTAAAAAAATATTTAAAACACTTCTTGTTTTTCAAAAAATTTAAACCCAATTTGAGTAGGGGGTTGGGAAAAATTTAATTTTTAATTTTTCAGCTGTACATATTTTTACAACAAATTTTTGCCCAAAGTATAAACTTTATCATTTTCTGTTAGAGTTTGGGGGAATCGATTTAACGAATGGAATTCTTTGAATTTTAGGAAAACTTCGGTTCGGGAAAGAAAACGAACTTTTTGGGGTACTTCGGGTGAAGAAGTGTGCTTTTCATTGATAAAATGGCTGGGGAGCACATGGCCCTTACATTGGGGGGGAAACACCTGGGGGGAAAAAGGGCATAGCCTGCCATGACAAAGGCAAAAGATGAAGCCAAACCGGACCGGGGGGGATTCTGTGACGTCCCCAGCAAATATATAAGACCCGGGCGCCGCTGGGAGCTCACATCCCCCCTCACTGGGTTTTGAAGGGAAAAGGGGCTTTCTGCGGGGTTTATAGCGCTTTTGAAGAACGATTTTTACCAAGCGATTTTTGTGGGGTGTCTCAGCTTGTCTCAAGGGTGTTCTCCTGATGTTCTATTTTTTGATTTTTTGGGGAATTTGGGTCTGAAATCCAGGGGTGCGCCCCCTGCAGGTGCAATACATTCAATATCCCAAATGGGATCCCAAACCATTTCCCGTGTTTTTCATTTAAAGAAAACCCCGTTTTTACAATACAAATTTCACCCTTCATTTTTTGGGTGCTTAAAATTCTATTGCGGCCAAATTTTCATTTAAGGGGTTTTAAATTTAAACGTTGTTTTGCTGCGGGGGGACAAAAATAAACGTCTTTTTTTAACGCCAAAAAATTTTTTTTTTTTTTGGTAGCCAAATTCACAAGCAAAAGGTTTAAATTTAAAAATTTTATTTTTTGTTGTGTGGGTAAAAATACGCCCTTGTAACACCTACAAAGCTACTAGTTTGGGGGTGGCTTTAAATTTTAAATTTCGCAATTTACCTTTCCCGGGGGTTAAAATTTGCGTTTTTTTTTGGGTGTGCTGACAAAAAAAAAAAACCGTCTTTTTTTAACGCCCAATTTTTTTTAAAATTTTTTTTTTGGACCCAAATTTACCCAAACAAAGGGTTAAATTTTCCCAATTTTTTCTCGTTTGTGGGCGAAAAAAATTTTGCCATTGTAACACCTTTCAAAAAACCCACTAGTTTGGGGGGCTCAAATTTTATTTTCGGGAATTTAAAATCCAGGGGTTAAATTTGGGGTTTTTTTTTCCCGGGGGTGCTGGGCAAAAATAAACCCTCTTTTTTAACGCCCAAAAATTAAATTTTTTTTTTGGTAGCCCAATTTAAAGGGAAAGGTTTTACAATTTTAAAACTTTTTGTGTGGCGTAGAAAAAAACGCCATTGT
>JAODAL010078281.1:0-12970 GCA_025379985.1 Phyllomedusa bahiana
GTACAGGACATGTAGTACAGCACTGTACTGTAAAGAGTGATATTAGACCACCAATCACTGTACGCAACTCTCTAATACAGGGGTTTTACAAGTAAAACATTCATAATAATCAGTTGGATCTTGTTACGAGTGCCCATGCTACCAATGCTGCGTGTTGCGGGCACAGTCATACCCCTGCCATGGCAGGTGGCACTACATGGCGCACCCGCAGCGCTAGTCCTGATCCCAGCTACTCACCTCACTCCACGCTCTCTGCCTGCAAGTGTCACTTGTGCCCCCACTTCGTAGGGCGCGTGCGGCACCTCTGCTAGATTTAAAGGGCAGCGCACAGGTGATTGGCCTTTCGCCAGGCACTGACTCTATTTGACTCTGCCTCTTCCTCTCTCCCTTGCAGGATCAATAGTGCCTTCTGAGAAAGCATTTCCAAGTTGTTTCCTAGTATACCATGTACAGTACCGCTTGCTTCTGTCCCTAGACCATGAATCTTGGCCGCCGGTCCTGACCTTCCTGTATGTCCCCGACTACGAGTTTGCTCTACGATTCTGTACCACACTGCACCTCAGCTGCCACCGCAAGCAAGTCGCGTCAGGGGCAGACCTGGTAGGACCCCCACCAGAGTAAGCCCAACCTGCCTTGTGGCGGGCTCTGGTAAATACCAAGACCTACTTAGATTCCACTCCCTGGCGTAGTTTATACCACCGCTTGCAATGGTCTAGAGGATCCACTTCTCCATAGCCGTTACAGTTTGATCTGGCCATAGATCCCGCCAAGGTGCGTCTGTTGAGCGTCACTAACCTCACTACCATCGTGAGCAAATTGCGCAAGAAGCGCAGCTGTCCGCCACGATGCAGCAGCTCCTCACCACTCAGCAGCAGCAACCGTCTTCCGTGACTTCTTCTGCATCAACAGCTCCTGCGTTGTCCATCGGCCTTAAGCTACGTTGGTCTATGCCGAAGAAGTTCGATGGGGACCCCAAGGCCTGCAAGGGTTGCCTCACCCAGTGCTCCCTGTATGTGTAACTAATGGCCAGCCAGTTTCCTACCAAAAGGTCTAAGGTGGCTCTTGTGGTCAACCTCCTCTTCGGGAAAGCTCTGGCCTGGGCTACACGTTCCTCAGTGAGTTCCACAGCGTCTTTGAGGAACTAGCCCGAGCCTCTTCTGCCGAGATTGCCTTATTGAACTTGCGCCAAGGAGACTTTTCCAAGGGCCAATACACATTGTCCTGGAATGATGTGGTACTGAGTGCCGCCTTCAAGAAGGGCCTCTCCAGCCAGATGAAGGATGCCCTGTTCGCCCGAGACCCCCCTTCTACCATGAGTGACCTTATCTACCAGGCCACTCCGATTGATGTATGCTTCTCGGAGAGGCAGGAGGAGTTCCATCAAGAGCACAAACTGGCCAGGACACATTGTCTACCCTGTCTTGCTCCAGTATTTCAAAGATCTCCAGTGCCGTTCTCCCTGCCGAACACGGAGTATGCCATGCAAGTGAACAGAGCCCACCTGATTCTGCAAGAGCTATCCCGACAATGTGAGGAGAACCTTGTGCCTCTACTGTGCCAGCCCTGAACATTACTGCAGGAGCTGTCCAACTGTCCACAACATCTAGGAAATGCATGCACCTAGGCTGCGTGGGAGAGACGTTCCTAGGTGTGAGCAGTTCCTCTCCACGTTTGACCATGCCTGGTACTAATCGTGACCGGTCCTTGAATCCGGTTCCAAGTTGTAGATTTCCTGGGCTCCGGATCAACCAGGAATTTCATGGATGCTGCTTTTGTGGTCTTCTAGATGCTGCCCACTAGTCCACCTAGAGAAACCTCTGGCCATCTCCTCAGTCAGCGGGGAGCTTCTCAGTGACTCAGTCCAATTCTGTACTGAACTCTTGTCCCTTCAAGTGGGGGCGTTACATAAGGAGAGACTCACATTTTATGTACTACCCCATTCTTCCTCAGCAGTTCTTCTGGGTATCCCGGGGCTGCAGCGCCATGCCCCTATACTCAACTAGAAGACGGGCGAAGTCACGCATTGGGGTCAAGGCTGGCAGTCTTGCTGTTTGGTGGCACCTCACCTGGTGCGCCCCACCTCACAACTAACGTCCTCCAAGCCTCTGTCGCATCTGCCTCTCTATACCAGGACTTCGCAGACGTCTTTTCTGAGAAGCAAACTGAGACTCTTCCCCCTCATCGTCCCTATGACTGTCTTAAAGACCTGCTGCCCAGCATGTGTCCTCCCGGGTGCAGAGTCTACCAGTTGTCAGTACCAGAGACTACAAGACAACTTCCAGAAAGGGTTTATTCATAAGTTCTCCTCTCCGGACAGTGCAGGATTCTTTTTTGTAGAGAAAAAATAAAGTTCCCTACGCCCATATATTGATTACCACAGTCTCAATAAAATACCCGTAAAGAACCATTACCCCTTGCTATTGATCTCTTTGACTGGCTCCATGGAGCCGAGATTGGTTCCATACTAGACCTGCAGGGAGCATACAACCTCGTTCAGATTTGTGGGGGGGATGAATGGAAGACGGCCTTCAACACTCGTGATGGGCACTTTAAGTACCTGGTTATGCCCTTCGGACTCTGTAACACACTAACTCTGTACCGTACTGTTTACCTCTGTCCCTGGAACACGAACCTTTGCCGCCTGTCCTGACCTCCCTGCCTGTCCCCTTTTACGTTTGCTCTACGATTCTGTACCATGCTGCACCTCGGCTGCCACCGCAAGCAAGTCGCGTCAGGGGTAGCGACCTGGTAGGACCTTTTGCGGCAGGCTCTTGTGTATACTGGGACCTACTTAGATTTTGCTTCCTGGTGTGCCTTATACCACTGCTTGTGGTGGTCCAGAGGATCCACGTCTCCATTACCATTTGTAACGCACCGAGGTAGTGGATCCACTAGACCACCGCAAGCGATGGTGGAAGCCCACGCCAGGGAGCGGAATCTAAGTAGGTCCCGGTTTTCACCAAAGCCAGCCGCAAAGCGGGATGGACTTGCTGCGGTGGTAGTCTACCAGGTCGCTTCCATTGGCAGGACTTGCTCGCAGTGGCAGCCAAGGGTAGGCATGGTATGGAATCGTCAGGTAGGCTCATAGTCGGGGACAGGCAATAAGGTCAGGGCAGGCAGCAGAGATTCATGGTTGAGGAACGTAGGCAAGAAGGTACGGTACACGGTAATCAGAATAAGGCTTCACAGAACGCTTTCTCGATAGGCAATGGGCACTAAAGATCCGGCAAGGTTACTAGGAAGAGGCAGGCTTAAATAGGGGCATCGACCGGCAATAGCCAATTACTGGTGCGCTGGCCCTTTAAATCTAACACTGCCGGCGCGTGCGCCCTAGGGACTGGGACCGCGCGTGCCGAGGGACAGAGGCAGCGGCAGCAGCAGCAGGAGCAGGCAGCAGGACTTGGGACCGGCAGGGGGACGAGC
Source organism: Phyllomedusa bahiana (assembly GCA_025379985.1). NCBI lineage: Eukaryota > Metazoa > Chordata > Amphibia > Anura > Hylidae > Phyllomedusa > Phyllomedusa bahiana. The sequence continues at coordinate 3,424 of JAODAL010078281.1, forward strand.
GTGCCTGCGACACAGTGTGCGGGACGTGGCGCTGCTCAGCATCCGTGACAGCCGCCCCCCCCCCCTTTGGCTCCCCCCTCTTTCTGGTCTGAAGGAATTTCTGGATTACATTACGGTCCAAAATGTTCTCCTCTGGCTCCCAAGACCTTTCCTCGGGCCCGAACCCCTTCCAATCAACGAGAAAATATCGTTTCCCTCTAGTCCTCCTCATACCCAAGATTTCCTTGACCAAAAAGACATTAGAGGCATCAGCCACAGACGATGGAGGGACTGTCTTTTGAGAGAAACGATTCAGGACCAAGGGTTTTAGTAGCGAGACAAGAAAGGAGTTCGGGATGCGCATGGAAGGTGGGAGCCGGAGTTTATAGGCCACCGGGTTTATGCGCTTAAGGACCTCGAAAGATCCCAAAAAGCGGGGTCCCAGTTTGCAACTCGGGATCTTGAGGCGGACATATTTGGCCGACAGCCACACCTTGTCACCCGGGGAGAAGACTGGAGGAGGGGACTTCCGGTTCCGGCGCTGCCATGAGGAGGTGAGCGTCCGTGGCTCTCCGCTATTCCCCTGCCACAGCCCCGCTCGCAGTCGCTGTAGTGATGCCAATCAGCCCCCGCAGATCGGGCAACATCTCCCCTACTCTCCGGTGGGCGCATGGAAAGATACATCCTCAGGAGTGGCCGCAACGACGCGTCCCCCCTGCCTGCCCGTACGCCTCGTGGGAATCCCATCATGGCGGCCAGACGCATGGCACCCGCGGAGATCCGGGCTCTCAGCGCCACTCACCCAGACCCCATAGACAGTGCATCTGCGTCCCTGAACATCTCAGCCTCTGCTTCTCAAGCTGCCCCCACTTTGGATTACAAGGCCATCGCTATGGAGGTCACCCGCTACATAGCTCCTGAGCTCCAGGCAGCTATTGAAGCATCCCTGCAGGCCTCCCTAAGCCAGCTGCAGAATGACATTCAGCTGCATAACGCCAGGCTGGGCGAACTAGAACACAAGGTTTGCCACCTAGAAGCTGAAAATGACATGCTGCAACCGAAATGTTCATGTCACAAGGTTTCAGGACACTCTTTATGTCCATAGAGGACCTCGAGAATCGCCCCCCGCGGGGAGAAACCCTTTGGGTTTAAAGTGGGGCTCCCTGAAAGCGTCAAGCATGTGGTTTTTACAAGGCCCCCTGTCAAACCAGCCTTTCCACAACCCGGGGGTTTAAAACCGTACTGCAGAGTTGAGGGGGCGCATAGAAATTGGCCCTAAAACCCTCTTTTTGGGAAAAAAGGGGGGCGACCACACCAAAAAAAACCACGCACGTCATTTTTTTAAATCCCTAATTATAACAAACAAGCAAAAACACCTAAACCCTATGGGCAAAAAAAAAGCCCCCCCCGGCCCGGTGGGGGCAAAAAAATTCCAAAAAATTCGAGGACTTTTTTTTGGGGGGTTTTTCTGGGGGGGGAACGACCCTTCAGCAAGCCCTTTTTTTCCTTTCTTTTCTCCAAAAAAATTTCCGGGTTCCAATCCTGTATCCGGCCCTAAAAGGTAACCCCCCCGGACACCACCCCAAAAAGTTCTACATTTCCCCCGAGAGAGCAGAAACAAACCTTTGAGCTTCCTAGAGGACGCTGTGTTTTTTTTCCCCCAGCCCTTTTTCCCATCGCGGCAAGGGAAATTTTTTCCTCTTTCCCCCCCTGGGCTGCCCCCTTCCCCCCATGTACCGGAAAAATCCTCGGCCCCCGCTGTCTTCCTGAAAACCCCCCAAAGGTCCCCGACTTGAACTCCGCCTTGGGCTTTGTTTATAGGGTGAATGGGGGCCCGGAAAGAAACCCTTTGATGAGCAGCCTTGACAAGGCCGTCCCATTTGCCCAGAGTCTCCCCCCCCCCCTCCCTTTTCCCCCCCCCTCTTAACTCTCCTTGGCTGGTTATTCCCTTCAAGGGCCTTCCCTTTGGTTCCCCAATTTGGGTGAAAACTTTTCCCCAATTGGTTTACTGTCCGCCCAAAATATCTTGAAAATTGTAAATTTTTCCCTTTACTGTTGTGATTTATGTTTTTGGCTCCTTGTCGTCCATGTTTTTAGGGGTAAAGGGTTTGGGCATTCCAAAGGCTCATTTTAAGGGGCTATTTCCTTGTTCCCAAAACCTTTTTTCCTGGCAGGGGATTGCAGAAAAAAGGATTTAATTTGGGAAAGCACATAAAGGACCTCCCTTTGGCGAAAAAAGCGAACCCCCTTACAGCAAAAAAGGAGATTTCTAAGTGATTTTTGTTTTTTGGGACTCTCGGCGTAAATTTGTTAGGCAAATTTTTAAAATTTTTTAAATTTTCCCTTTAAAGCTATATACCCCGGTTTATTGCCCTTTGGTTTTTTTTTTTTTTTTTCTACTTTTTGCTCTTTTTTCTGAATTTTTTGCTAAAGTTTTTGAGTTTGGCCCTAAAACAGTACATTTTCCCTTTAAATAGCTTTTTCTTTCACCCTCAAACCCGTCACTCCACCCCTCCCCCCCCTTCCCCCACCCCCCGGCAAAAGATTTTTTCACGTGGAACGTAAAAAGGGCCCTCCGTTCCCCAAACCCAAAAGCTTGGTTCTTACTTCACCTAAAAAAAAAAGCCCGCCCAACATTGTTCCCTGCAGGAACACTTTTGCCTCATAAAAGTTTTTTTTCCAGGATGCAAAAAATTTTGTGGGTCGGGTAAAGTTTTGGCCCCCCCTCTGGGGGGGAAAAGGAGGTTCCTCCCTATACAAAAAAATTTTCCCGGGCAATTGATCTCCCCTTGATTCAGACCAGGCGGGTTTTTTGGGCCCCATTTGAAAAAATCCGCCATAATGGTAACCAAGGGTTAGCTTTTTAAAATGTTTTTTGGCCCCCAAATCTAAAGGAAAACCCTTTTTGAGCCCCTGGGGGAAAAGTGGCCCCAGGGGGAATCTGCGGCAGCTTCATCAGGGGGGGCGATTTTTAAAAAGTTGTTAGACAAATTTTTTTGGGAAATTAGGAAAAGAGTTTGGGGGTCGGTTCTCTGCGGTTTCACCAGGAGCCCAAAAGTTTGGGGATCCTACAGCTTTTTTAAAAAATTAAAAAAAAACACAGGGTTTTAGAGATTGGCGGGAGAGATCTCCATCCTGATAGCGGGGAAAATTTTCGTTTTTCTCCCCCTCTCAAAAACCCCATGGTGGGAGGCTGGACTATGTTTTGGGGTTCCCCCCTTTAGCCCCAGAAAAGGCTGGGTAAAGGGGAGTTTTCTGGGCCCTAGTGTTTTTCCAGACCATTCCCCCGGGGTGGCGGAGAAAAAACAGATTTTTTTTCCAAAAGGGGAAAACCTGATTTTATCTGGGGGGTTTCCCCCCAAACCAGGGCCCAAAAACCGGCATTTTTGGGATCAAATTCATGGTTGGTGGTTGGATTTTTCTAAACCCAAGGGGGAAACACTCTGACGACCCCCCTTTTTATACGGGCTAGGGCCCCAAAATCTGTCCTGAGGGGGCGTTTTTATAGCTCACACCTCAAATTACAGACCCCCAAACTGAATGAGGAATAAGAAATGCTTTAAACCCGGTGTGGCGCTCCTATCCCAAAGGTTCCTCACAAAAACTGTTCGGAAGGGGGCCCAAGAGGGGACTGGGAAACAGGGAAAGAAAGTTTTTGAACTCTGGGGGGCCCGGGGGAAAGAGGTGCAGAAACCCCCTTGAAATCCTCCTTTTTTCCCTCACGGGAAAAAAAGAGGAAAATACTATTTAGACCCTTTTTCCCTGGAAACTACCCCCATCCCCCATTCCTTCGATCGGACCCCGGGGGCGGCCCGGTCACCTCAACCCCTATAAAACCCAAAATACGCTTAAATCATTTTTTTAACAGGTATACTCTCAGGGGCTAAACCCGGGTGAAGAGGGTCCCCAAAGGGAACTTTTCCCAAATTCCCTCCCCCTTCCCGAATATTTCCCCGGAATAAACTAAAGCCCTTAACGTGAAAATTTACAACGCAGGGGGGTACAACTTGTATCCCCCCATCTATCTGCAGAAAAGGCCCCCAGGGGCCCCACGGCTTCTCCGGGGGGATATATAAAGTTCTTATTGGGAAACCCCTTACCCCCTTTCCCCTTTCCAAAATTACTTCAACCAAATATCCAGGAGGGAAATTGTCGGGAACCCATTGTAAAAACGCCTTCATTTAAAAATAATTCCCCAAAAAAAGGCAAAGATCCCCTTTTTCCTCCCCATACGGGCCCAAATTTTACTGATAGAAACAGTCAAAACTGCTGGTTCCCCAAAATCATTTGGGAGACAGGCTGGGCCCCAAATTTTTGCCCACCCTCATCGGCCCCTTTCCCAAAAAGGGGTTTTTTAAAGGGACGGGCGGGAGTGGCAAAACCCCAAAAAGTTCTTTTCAGTTGCTTTTAAATTTCGAATTTCCCTTTTTCCCCCACCCCCATCCCGTCATGGGGGTTTTCAATAGCGCTTTTAAAAGCTTTTTTACAAAAACCGGGTGGGGGTGGTTGTGGATTGGGTTTTCGAAACGCATGGGGAAAAGGGGGGAGATTTAAAAACTTGCTGACGTCTATATAAAAGCAAAACCCCACTGCACAGGTCCACCCCGGGGTTTTCCCTTTTGCAACGTTTACTTCTTTATAAAAGGGGAAATCCGTCCGGGATGTCCCCTTTCCCCCCCCCTGTTCGACCTCCCCCTTGGAACCCCCTTTGCTCGCTTTTTGGAGGGTCAGAAACCCCTTTTCTGGTATAGCGGGTAGGCCCGGGGTCAGGTCAAACTCGCCCTCTTTGCCTAGACTTTCTTTTTTCCCCTTTTGATCCCGGGGGTCACCCTTTTTGGGTTTTTTTCTTTCCTAATTTAATTTTTTGGGAGCTTCTCCGGATAAAAAAATTAACGCCCCAAGAAACGGGGGCTATTGGGAAATGGGAACCCCCTCCCAAAAATTGTCCCGCAGAACCTAAACCTGGGGCTCGCCCCGACAAGTCACAATTACTTATCTGGGAATAAAAATAGGCAAGACCCCCCAAAACCATTTATGCCCCGAACTTTTCCCCCCTGATTAAAAAGATTTCAGACGTCTCCTCAATGGCAGAAAATTTCCCCCCCCCCTGTCAGGGAGATGGGAAAGCCAAATTTTTAAGATATGCTTTCCCAACTCCTTTTCCCCTCCAAACCCCCCTTACTATTAAGGGGGCCCCAGACATAAATAAAATTCACCCTCTTTTAAACCCCCTTTATTTTGGGGGGGGGGAAAAAGACCCTCGGATAGCGCTTGGGCCCCCGCTGATGCTCCCCGGGCCCAAAAGGAGGTCTAAAAACTCCCTAATGTCCGGTTTTTATAACCTGGCGGTCCCTCACTAGGGCACGTTCTGGTTTTTTGGGGGGGAAAAAAAAAACAGTATTTGAACTTTTATCTGGAAAAAGGGGTTTTATGCCCCTTGGGACCCCTTGGCTTTAAAACAATTTTTAAGCTTTCTCAAAATCCCCCCAGAGATTAAAGGCTTCCCTTTTTTTACAAGACACAATCGCAACTTTGGGAAAAATTGGGAAGCAAGCTCTTAAAACTACCATACCAAATATCCAAAAACATTCCCCTATTGGGGAAATCCCCCACTTCCCTCAAGGTGGGAAAATCCTATTTTCGACTGTGGAGGGAAAGGGGGGGGACCGAGCAAACATTTTAAAGCAATTTTTGGGAAAAAAAAAGGTGGATGATCCATTGAGTTGGGAGGCCGATTCTCTCTTCCCCCAGCCCAAAGTACTTCCAGCAAATTTCAAATTCTCTCCTTTTGCAAAATTTAAACTAAAGGATCTGACCCGGGTGTTGGGTCTCTAATGGGGTTGATTCTCCCTTTGGAGCTGTAAGTTCTGCTTTTACCCTTTTCAAATATCATGCTATTTTGGGAATTGGGATTGGAGCAAAAAATTTGGGGAAAAATCCGTTTGTTAAATGGGGCCTTAAACTGAAAGACCCTGATCTCCGGAAAAGATCACCCAAGGGGCCCTTTAGAGAGTTTCAAAAGAAGTAATTGTGAGGGCCTGGGGGGAAAAAACCCACCCCCAAAAATTTGTCACCCAAAGCAAAAATATGGTTCAATTTTCCCACCATCACAAACCTACCCCCGAACAGGACAGTTTGGGCCCTTTAAATGCCAACCTTCAGGGTACTCCATTGGGGGCAAAGGAAATTTGGGAAAGCCCCTCTACACAAATTTTTGGGATTTTTCATTGATTTTTTTTTCGGTTTAGCATTGGCAATAGGCCCACCAATTTGCATGACTTGCTGAATTTTTTTCAAATATTTAAAGACCCCCCGACCCTTACAAACCTGGGGGGGTCAAACCCAAACTATTTCCCAACCTCTTCCCGGGCCTTCTCATATTGCTATATTGGTTTCTAAACCAAAACCCCCTGCTTTCTGGCCTTTAAACCGCAAAACCCCCCCCCTGTCTCTATGGTGGGAAAAATTTTTTTGGGTAAAACTTTATAAACACAAAATGGAGGCGGGGGTAACTTAAAGGAAACTGCGCACCCAAAAATTTCCTTTAAAAGTGGAAACCCTTTATTTTTTGCTCACTTTTCCCACTGATGAATAGCACCCTGATGGCCTCCTTTTAAATACACGGGTTTGGGATGAATGGAAAGGGTTTTTGGGAACCTTGGGCCCCCCGGAGCAGGAAAAGCCTTGATAGTTCCCCCCCTTTGGGGCCAAGATTCCCCCCTGAGGGGTTTAACTGGGGAAATCCCTCAATCCTCACCCCCCTTCCCCCCCCTTTTTTTTCTTCACCCCAATTCCTTATTTTTTACTGCGTTAAATCAAAGGGTCATATTTGGGGCTCGATGTAGACGGGCTCCCATGGGCCCAGGCTCCCCCCCCCCCTCTTTCCCTTTTCCCCCCCTCCTTTCCACTTTTTCTTTTTTTCCCCATCTCTTTCCCCCTTTCCCTTTTTGCTGTTTGGGGGAATTTGGGGCTTGGGCCCTTTAAAAATCCCGGTCAACTCTCCCCCCATTTATTTTTGTCATTTATTCGTCCCTTTTTTTAATTTTTTTTTTTATTTTTTTTTTATTTATATTTTTTTTTATACCCTTTCCCTTTTATTTCTTTTTTTTAATTTTACCCCTCCGTTTAAATTTTTATTCCATTTGTTAATAAACGCACTGATTTTTTCTCAGGTTTTCATGCCCCTCCCCTTTTGGTTTCTTACTAAGTGGGTAATTTTTCCAGCCTATGTCTGTTTAAACTAAAGGCGCTTGATACGACGGGGCTCTTTTCGACCTGTTGGTTCATCCAGATTGAATACTATTGTTTAGGGAAACACCTTTTTCCTTTGGGGTTTTCGGGGGGTTTCCAATACCCGAACCCCGGAGGTGACGCTGCCCTGGAGGCATGGATCGAGGGGAAAAAATATGTCTTTTTTTTTTCTCCTTTCATGTTTTCCCCTTTTGTTTTATTTAAACCAGTTGACACTTTGTTAGTGAAAAAGTTTTATTAAACCCTTTTCCACTTTATGGTTTTGATATTTTTAATGCTTTCCCCTTAAAAATTGAAAAAAAATCCCCAATTAAAAAAAAAAAAAAAAACTGGAGGAGGGCTTCTTCTTTTATCTGCTTGAGCCTTCGTGCGCTCAGAAGCAGGGAGCAGAGATTGACTGGTCAGGAACCGAGGGCCCTTCATGTCTGGGACCAATGCATCCGCCGCCGGAACCTCGACGGCGATGCAGCGGGAGAGGTGGGCGGGGTGCAGGCCGTAACACAATGTTAGAAGGAGCGCGCCCCCGCGGACTTTTGAGTCTAGGGAATTATACGAAAATTCCGCCCATGAAAGCAAGTTGGACCAGTCATCTTGTCGAGCCGAGACGAAGTGGCGCAGGTAACTCCCCAGAACTTGGTTGACTCTCTCCACCTGGCCTTTCGTCTGGGGGTGGTAAGCCGAGGAGAAATCAAGCTTCACCTGGAGTTGAAAAACAAAGGGCCCGCCCAGATTTGGAAATGAACTGGACCCCTCGATCCGAGACGAACTGCAGAGGAAACCCGTGCAAACGAAAAATGTGGTAAAAAACAGCTCGCCGGCGCAGGGCAAAAGGGCAGGCCTGGCAAAGGGACAAAATGCTCCATTTGGAAAACCGATCTGTGACCACCCAGACAACGGTGTTACCGGACGAAGGGGGGAAGTTCGGTTACAAAGTGCATCGCCACATGAGACCATGGTTGGGTAGGGATGGGTAGAGGGTGCAAGAGCCCCGCCGGTTTGTGACGAGGTGTCTTGTTGCGGGCACAGGAGGTACAGGACTCGACGAATTCCCTGACATCCTTAGCGAGGTCCTGCCACCAACAGAACTACTAGATCATGAGAAACGTTTTGCGAGCACTGGGATGACCGGCCACCAAAGAGCAGTGTCCCCATTTCAGGATATGCCTACGGAGCGCAGGGCTTACGTATGTCTTCCCCGGCGGGACTTTCCCGGGAGGTCGACTGAAGTGCGGAGATAAGACGCTCAGGGGGAATTAGTGTTTCCGGGTCATTTTCTTCACCAACCACGTCGGAGGCGCGATAGAGGGCGTCCGCCTTCACATTCTTCTCCACGGGACGGAAGTGGATCTGTAAATTAAACCGGGAAAAAAGAGCGACCACCTAGCTTGGCGCGGATTGAGTCGCTGGGCCGTCTGGAGGTACTGAAGGTTCTTGTGATCTGAATAGATGCAGATGGGATGCCGAGCACCTTCCAGCAGATAACGCCATTCCTCCAATGCCAGTTTTTATGGCTAAAAACTCCCGGTCTCCAATAGGGGTAAATTTTTTTTCTGCCGGCGAGAATGTCCCTTGGGAAAAAGCCACAAGTGACCGTTTGCCCGTGGACCCCTTTTGCGTGAGGGGCTGCTCCAACCCCACCAACGAGGCGTCTACTTCAAGCGAGAAGTTTCGTTTGGGGGGCCCGGGCCCTGACAGGATAGTGGCAAAGGCAGCTTTTGTTTAGTGAATGCTTCCTCGGCCTCGGAGGGCCAGCTACGTGGATTTCCGTTTTTCTTTGTGAGGGCCACAATGGGAGCCATCAGCGTAGAGAAGTGCGGGATGAACTGCCGGTAATAATTGCAGAAACCCAGGAATCGCTGTATGACCCGAAGGCCAACTGGGCGTGGCCATTGCAACACGGCCGACAACTTGGCTGGGTCCATCCGTAGGCCCTGTCAGAGATTTACGTAGCCCAGAAATGGAAGGCTAGTTTGATGAAAGGTGCACTTCCCTAGTTTGGCATATAGGCGGTTAGCTCGAAGGTGCCTCAGTACCTGGCGAACGTGGACACTGTGAGTCTCTAGATCCGGTGAGTACACCAAGATGTCATCCAGGTAGACCACGACACAGGTATAAAGGAGATCCCTGAAGCGTCATTTTACAAACTCCTGGAAGACGGCAGGCGCATTACAGAGTCCAAATGGCATGACCAGGTACTCAATTTTGCCCGTCCCTGGTGTTAAAGCGTCTTCCATTTATCACCTTTTTGGATTCGGGCCAATTTTTAGCCCCCCCCAAATCCAATTGGGGGAAGATCTTCCACCCTGGGGTCAAAAAG
>JAODAL010078282.1:0-12969 GCA_025379985.1 Phyllomedusa bahiana
AAAAATCGCTGTGTAAAAATCAGTTTTCAGAAAGCGCAAACACCCGCACCGCCCCCTTCCCTTCATACAGGGCGGATGTGAGCCCCACGCGCGCCGGCTTATATAGTGCGGTGCCCCAAAAAACCCGCCGGTCTCTATTGGTTTTCATCTCTGCCATGATGCAGGCTATGCCCTTCTTCCTCCCAGAGTGCTTTCCCCCCAGTAACGCCATGTGCCCGCACTTTTTACAATGAAAAGACACTTCTTTCCCGCAATCACCCCAAAGTTCGATTTCGTACGAACCGAAGTTTTCCTGAAATTCAAAAACATTTCCACTTCGTTAGAATCGATTCGCCCATCTCTAGGCCAGTCCTCAGACGTCTAAGGACCAACGCCTCTTCCCCAAACTTGAGAAGTGCCATTTTTCATCAGCAGACCTACCATTCCTCGGCACATCATTTTTGAAAAAGGGCCTACAGATGGACCCCGCGAATTGTCCCCACCCTACAGTCCCGCCCCCTGGGCTCCCACCAAACAAAGTTTCCTGGGTTCGCCAACTTTAACAGGCAATTTATACCACTTTTTTTCCTCGCTGGTGTCCCCAATAGGGGCTTTAAACCCAAAAAGAACGCAAAACCAAACCTTGGGCCACCACGCGAGGAAGCCTTCTCAATTTAAAATGTCCCTTTCCCCTCTGCACCATGCTCTTGGGGCCCAAACGAACAACCATTTTTCTCGAGGTGACGCCCTCGGGGGGGGCCCGGGGGCCATACTCTCCCAGAAAGGGCCCAAAAGGGCAAAACCCCACTTGGGGGTTCTTTTCTAAAATTTTTTTCCCGCTAAGGAACTACTCTATCGGCGCCGGGAATTGCTGGCCCAAAAGCTGGCACGGAAGAATGGAGATATCTCTTGGAGGGGCTCGCACCCTGTCAGCATCTATACTGCCCATAAAAATCTCTGCTCCAACTGCCCAACGCTTAAATTCACGCCGGGCTCTTGGGTTTCCCCTTTCTTCTTCCCCCTTTTAAATTTTTCCTTTCTTTTTTCGCCCTGGGGAAAACTAAATGTAAAAGGGCCGACGCCTCCCCCCCGTGCTTGGGAATTGACGGGGAGGGCCCACTCCACGCACTTTAATCCCTCCAAAGGGCTCACCCGGGTGCACCGATAGATCACAACGCATCCTCCCGCAAGACATACCCGCCCCCGCTCTTGGGAAAAAGATATTGCATGGGTCAGCTCCCTAGGGGGGGGGCACCCAGGATTCAGGGTCCTGCTCTCTCATCTCCGATTCACTGGGGCCGACCCCTACCCCCGGGATGTTCGTAGTTCTGGAGGCCTGCGTTTCCCGGCCCGAACAAGTCCCCACTCAAACCAGGTCTGCTCCTCCCTCTACCTATACCCAGCTGTCCTTGGACCCATTGGCCATGGTTTTTTATCACAATTTCCCCCTCCTTCCGCGGCAACACCGTGAAATGGTAGTTACAGACCATTTTCAAAATGTCCCCACTTTTTTTCCTCTCCGACCTCCCCTCAGCCCCGCCTTGCCGCATTTTTCCTACATATTTTTCGGCCATGGCTCCCCGGCACTGTGTCGGCCCGTGGCTTTCAATTTGTTTCCAGATTCTGGAGCTCCATCTGTAACCAACTACAAAGAAACGGACTTTTCTTCAGCCACCACCCCCGCCAAATTTGGGGCGGTTAGAGAGAAAAAAAAAACCAGCCCCTGGGTTTGCTACCTCCCCTTTTTTGCCTCCGCACCCCGATTTTGGCCCCCTTTGTTCCCCTGGGCCGAGTTTTCGTATAACCATTGGACTCTGATCTGCGTGCTGCTCCTTTTTTTTATTGTCTAGGGGAGACATCCCCCCCACCCCCCCTCCCCCTCCGTCCCTCAAGTCCCTGCTGTGGATGAGCGGGCCAGGACCTGACACTATCGGGAAACAACTGCATTCCTACTCCAGGCCTCCGCCCGCCCCAAAGGGCCAACCCGACAAAAGCGAAGCCCCCGCCAACCTTCCCCCAGGTACAAATTTGGGGGTTTTTTGGGCTAAATAAATCTTTCGGGTCCCAGTTAAACGGGTTCCCTTTCCGGGTCCATTCGGGTGCTAAAGCGCATTAACCCAGTAGCTACAACCCCCTTCCCCCCCTATGAGGGTCCCAACTCCTTCCAGTCTCCCTGCAAAAACCCGGGTCATCCTTAACACTTCTCTCGGGTACTTGCTCCTCCCACCCTGAGGCCAATACCACCGATGTTTTAGGGTAAAGGAGATTCTGGAAAAGGAAACGGTCCCAAAGGGGAAGCGGTTTTTCTCATTGACTGGAAGGGGGTTTTTGGGCCCGAGGAAGGTCCTGGGGAGCCAAGAACAATATTTTGGATGGCATAATTCAAGGTTCCTCCAGGCCAGAAGGGGGGGAAGACAAGGGGGGGTACGTCACGGGGGCCCTACCCCCCCCCGGGTTTTGGGGACACCCGTGGGCGCCCCACATCAACCTGGCCCCCCGCATTTCGGCGGGGGTGCACTACCCCCGGCCCCCCCGGCTCCCCCTACTTCCCCGGCCGCGCTCCCCCGTTCGGTCTCACCTCCCGGTGCGCCGTCCCGAATCAAGGCGCACGCGCGCCGGCACTACGGGGTTTTAAAGGGGGGGCCCGTGCACCGGTAAATTTGGGTATTCCGGCACTGCCCTTATTTAACCTGCCCCTTCCCGGGGCCGTTTTCCGGATCTTTTGTGCCCTTTTAGCCCATAGAAAAGGGTTACAAGCCTTGTTTTTGACTTACCGTGTCCGACCATTACTTTCCCTTCCCGACCCCGCATCTTGCCGCCGCCCTGACCTATCCTGTCCACGACCACGAACCTTTCTGCCTGCCCACCTTCTGCCGTCCCCGACTACAGCCTCCTGACATTTCTGCACCCCGCTATATTTTGGGTGCCACCGAACAAGTCACGTCGGGGGAACGACCTGGGAATCCCGCCGCACAATCCAACCCCCCCTTTGGGCGGCCTGGTGAAAACCGGGACCTACTTAGATTCCATTTCCTGGCGTGGCTTACACCATCGCTTGCGGTGGTCCAGTGGATCCACCTCCTACGTCCGGGACGTGACAAAATGATTAACAATTGGTAGAGAAGGAAAGAGGACTCTGCCCCCAAAGATGTAAAATCTACAATCTTAGGTAGGCCCTAACAGATACTTGTGCATTTTATACGCATAGTCAGTAATATACATTGGTGCTTGAAATTTGTGAACCGTTCATAAATTTTACCTAAAACTACATCAGATTTTCACAGTACATAAAGTAAATAAAAAGAACCAAATGAAACAAATTATAAAATAATTAGAGTTAGCCATTTATGTATCTAAACCTTTGCTTTCAGTATCTGGTATGCCCCCTTGTGCAGCAATAACTGCACAAAAATATTTCCTGTAATTGTGAATTAGTCCTGCACATTGACCTGTAGGCCAACACAATAGATCAAATCTTTGATTCCCCACTCCACATGAAAATTACGTATTCAACGGATGCCTTCTGAAAATTGGCAGGCACAAATCACAATAATAGAAAACTTAATGGCACTTCCATTTATTCATGTACTTTATTTAACAGATCAACAATCATCCATAAAATAGAACATAAAGCCTTCAAATGACCTACCAATGGGAAAAACCTGGGGGTCCTGTTGGTTCTATAATCCCCATAAAAAAAGTTCCAAAAGTCCACGGATTTGATCTATTTTAATGAATGCCTATTTTTTGGGTTTATTGTCCATAAATAAAAAATACAGCCTGGAAAAAATTAAGAGACCCCTGCACAGTTTTTAAAACTCAGCTTTTTACATGCGCAGCCATTCCATTCCATGTCGTTGAATTTCCAACCAAATACACCTTTTTCTACTTTAAATTTCTTTTGATTTGGTGATAACCCCCAAACCAAAAAACTTTTTTAATGAAGGAAAGTATAAAAAACACTGCTGTGGTTTTCACAATCCTCTTGCAATAGGACAAGCTGGATGGCAAAACAAGTGCTAGGCATAGGTCACTTGCACCTCAATAACATCTCCAGAATCCGTCCTTTTCTCACTGTGGAAACAACTCAAACTCTCATTGTTGCTCTTATTCATTCTCGTCTTGACTACTGTAACTCCTTGCTTATCGGTCTCCCTCTCTGTAAACTCTCCCCTCTCCAATCTATCCTGAATGCAGCAGCCAGGCTTGTCTTTCTCTCCAGCCGCTATACTGATGCCTCTACCCTGTGTCAGTCACTGCACTGGTTGCCCATCCAGTACAGAATACAGCATAAACTAATCACTCTCACTCATAAAGCTCTCCACAGTGCTGCACCCCCATACATCTCCTCCCTCATCTCGGTCTACCACCCTGCCCGCTCTCTCCGCTCAGCTACGGACATCAAACTACAGACTACAATCATCCGAACCTCCCATGCCCGTCTTCAAGATTTTTCACGTGCTGCACCCATTCTCTGGAACATCCTACCACGTACCATCAGGCACAATACCAGCCTTTACAGTTTTAAGAGTGTCCTGAAAACACATCTTCTCAGGCAGGCCTACCAAAACCACTAATTGTTAACCCCCACCTTCTATCACACACATTTGTCACTCCCTACACTAGGGCACTCACAGGCACTTATCTGTATATAGATGTACAGTCATGGTGGCAGGTTCACCCAATTTTTATGTAAACCTCCCCATATTTATAAAGCATGGCTGGGCCATTGTAAATTTAGCACTTCTCCCCCTTTGTTTCCTCCAGGCACCCTAATAGATTGTAAGCTCTTGCGAGCAGGGCCCTCACACCTTGTGTCTCACCTGTAAGTAGCTATCACTGTGTAATGTCTGTCTTTTGTCTGTGATTATACCCTCTACATTGTAAAGTGCTGCGAAATATGTTGGCGCTATATAAATAAAGATTCTTATTATTATTAAAAGGAATTTGAATGAAAAAATCATAGTTATTCCCCAAAGTATTGATTTCTGAACTCTTCCTGACTTAAACCATTATGAACTTGTTTTCTTTTACATTATTTGAGGTCTCACAGCTCTGCTGCTTCTTTATTATTATTTTGAAGATTTTCTCATTTACTGCAAATAAATACAAATTTTTTCGCTTTGCATTTCAGAGACGTGTTGTCAGTAGTTTATATAATAAAATAACAATGTAAATTTTTCTACAAAAATTTACCATTGAAGAGAAAAATCTGAGATACTGAAAATGTTGCAGTGGTCTCTTAATTTTTTCCAGAGCTGGAATTTTTTTACCACTCTTCAATACAAAACAGCTTTTATTTTTTAATGTTGGTGGGATTCATCCCTTAAACTACTCTCTTCAGTTCCTATCATAACCAGAGGAATATTTTTGACTCCTTTGTTCGAGTTGGTTATTTGTTTATACTTTTTGGGCTTGTGTGAAAATCTAATGTCATTTTAGGTTACATTTATGCAGAAATGTAGAAAATTCCTAAGGATTTACAAACTTTCAAGCACCACAGTCCTATAGACGATACATTATGTAAACAAAATTACAGTAATCATGTATTTCTTTAATAAATCAAGTTTATTAAATAAGTATCACATACATATACTCTTTTATATATACATTTTATATATCCCTGTACTCATCTTAAAATAAATGTATAGCCTCTATTAATTTTAATAATAAACTACTTTTACTGCTGTAAAAAAATTGAATAAACAATGAAGACATTTGTTGAGCATTCCCCATACTAAAAAAATAGATATACGCCACCTTATAGTTCCCGACAATATTTTCCGACAAATATGAGTTGTCTTATAAAGAACAAGGGCTCAAATAGCTGCATAATCTAAAAAAAAAAAATGTATGGATGACTGAATATTAGCAGTCACGAATAAGAAACTCCTTAAGTCAATGACTACATGGTCTTTTTGTAAGAAGACAGGAAATTCCATACTGTTATGCAATAGCTGCCGGATCAATATTATAATATAGATGTGTATGAAATAAGTACATTTATAAAGAAGACAACCAGGATACACTGATTTACTTTGAAATTTTTGGTCCCTCTCCCTTTTTCCATGACAATAATGATCTACAAGTTAAATCTCTGTAGAGTCGTTACGTTGACTTTTCGATTTGATTTAGAACATAAATTAATTTTGGTTACAGCCATCAGCACATCATCTATTTAACAGGAACAGTTGTGTTCTGTTTATGTAGCTGAGAATACGCATATTTCCAGTCATTAGTGATTCTCACTTATCTCCAGAATGAAAGTGCTGTTGGTTTAAGCAACTGCCTATTGAAACAGTCATATACATCAGTATTCATCTCCTAAAGTGGTTGGGTCATCGCACCAATATAATTCATCAAAGAAAGTAGGTGTACACCTAAATAGTACTAAAATATTCATGGATACCTCACACCACTTTATCAAGAAGGTGACCATTTCAAATGCTGTCTGAGCACTATTACATGATTTATCAGCTCATTTACAACATACAATGCCCACAAGGTAAATGAAAAACACAAAGGAAGAAAACAAACCACACAACTTACACATTAAACTAAATACAAAGTATAATATACCTTTTGAATAGCATTTCTTAAAGTGAAATATTTATTACGGTTATACTATTCTGTCAGTAAAAACTCTTTCTCTGGATTTTATATATAACTGCTGCCGATAAAACTGGATGCCAACTAAAATAGGTTGTCATTACAACTTTTGTAATAAAATAAAACTAATAATGCAGCGATATAGGCGCTGCAGGTGTTTCCCTGCAGAAATAAGCTTGTCTGTTATTAATAACTTTTGGAAAGTGGCAACCCTGATGTTAGCTGTAGGGGCAACCATATAAGGGCAACCGTTTAAGGTGCTTTCACACAGTACATTTTTAGTGTTTTTTTTTTTTTTTCAGAAATGCACAGCATTAATTGCTGTGCATTTCTGCAAAGAAAAACACACCAAAAATGCACAAAAAAAACACACTGTGTGAGAGCACCCTTAGTGACCATGGAAAAATGAGTATGTCCTCAGGTTGCTAAGGATGTATGAAGCAGGCTCACTTGCTAAGCCACTCCATATGCGGCAGGTTCTGGCTGTTAATTACAGCTGACACCTGTTAAAAACAACAAGGATCCAAGCCAGGAAATAATCTTGGTACACCCTTCTGCATTATATTTATAATGCAGAACGGTGTACAAGCCATTGTGTAGTCTAGGGAGACTGCATGTACAAGTAAACAAAAAAAAAATGATTTATAAAATATAACAAAAATAATAAAAAACATTAGAAGTTCGAAACACATCACTTTTGCCATTTTACAAATAAAAAACATAAATGTTACATATAAGTGGTATTGCAGCATATAAAAAGTCCGATCTACTAAAATATAACATCAATTATCCTACATGGAGTTGTCCTACAAGAAAAAAAAATCCTAACACCAAAATTGTTATTTTTTTTCTGGTCATTTCGTGATCCAAAAAAATGAAATAGAAACTGATCAAAAAGTTGCTTGTAACCTAAAATGGTACGGATAAATGAGCGCTCCCTCAGGTCCATAGATAGAAAAACAAAAAAGTTATTGGTTGCAGAAAATGGTCCTGTAGCATAAATTCAAAAAATAAGAGAATGCTTTTATAACCAAAACTCCACTCATTCATGATCACCGGTATTATAGCGACCTTCAGAATACAGAAAACATTTCGGGCGACATGTATGAACGGGCTTTACGCCTGTTTTTTGGCGTATACTGCGCCTCCCGGCCCAAATCCCCCTGTCGGACGCAGGGATGCAGTGTTAGGCACAGTGTTCGCCACTTTCAGCTGCGCCCCGCATGAAGGGGCTGGCAATGGGCGCGGTGTGGACGCGGTGTAGGCATTTCGGGGTGGGACGCGGCGCGCTCGAAAACTCCGAGGCATGTACGATCGCGAGTCGGCAAAGCGAGGCGCAGTGCAGCGCTCGGCAGACCTGGTTGATTCTGGTCTAAATGCTTCGGCGGCGGCGAAGTGAAGCAGGATCGGAACATGCGAGGAAGAAGATAGAAGATCGCGACAGAAATCTCGGCGCTCAGCTCCGTGCAGCAGGAGTATGAATCAGATAAAATCGACTTTATAAAGGCGGAAAACAGTGTCTGAAAAGATCTGAACCTCAAAAATAAACATAAAAAAAAAAAAAATCACTTTCCAAAATCTGGAACGGCGCAATATCAAGAAATCGGAAAATTGGAAATTGCCGGGAAATACAGTAATACAAAATTTTGAAAACTATTCTCATTGGTTGGCATAAAACCCTCCAATCAGAATAGGAGCGACAGTGAACCAAAAAACCTATGGAGAACAAATTTACCAAACAGAATCAACGGCGGGGCAGTTCAAAATACAGTAAAAAATGCCAAAAAGAGCTGATTGGTTGAGCTAGTGGGGGCTTGGCTAGCTCAGCCAATCAGAATAGGAGCGACAAAGACCCATTATAGCATATGGAGGGACAGTTCAAAATACAGTAAAAAGGCAGAAAAGAGCTAATTGGTTAATGCGGCGGGGGCTTGGCTATCCCAGCCAATCAGATCACGAGCTACTTCTCTCATTGTAGTCTATGGAGAGATGGGCGCAATGCAATCTCGGGGCTCAGCGCTGTGCGGCATGGAGTATGAAAAAAAAAATTTTTATTAAGTGTAAAACATCAGATAAAGCGCTGAAGCCTTATCTAAAAATAAATCACTTAAATCCCTAACAACGCGTTTGTCGCCGAGACCGACGCTACATAAGGAACTGCAATAGAGAGAATTGCCGGGAAATACAGTAATTCAAATTGTTTAAGCTCTTCTCATTGGTTTTGGGATAAACCAGCCCCAAACAGAATAGGAGCGGACAGTGTCCCATTAAAACCTATGGAGAACATTGACCAATCAGAATAGGAGCGACAAAGACCCATTATATCCTATGGAGAAGTTTGACCAATCAAAAAACCAAGGCGTGACAGTTCAAAATACAGTAAAAATACAGAAAAGAGCTGATTGGCTGAGCAAGCGGTGGCTGGGAGATCAAAGCCAATCAGAGCGCGAGCTACTTCTCCCATTGTAGTCTATGGGAAAAGAGCGCGTACTGGGAAAACTCGGCGCTCAGCGCCGGCGGCATGAAGTATTAATAAAAAAAATCATTTTGATTAAGTGTAAAACATTATCACATAAAGAGCTAAAACCTTCTGTAAAAATAAATCAGTTAAAACCCCGAAACAACGCGTTTTTCGCCGAGACCGGGGCTACATAGGGAATTGCAATAGAGAGAATCGCCGGGAAATACAGTAATTCAAATTGTTTAAGCTCTTTTTGATTGGTCGGCATAAACCAGCCAATCAGAATAGGAGAGACAGTGGCCCATTATATCCTATGGAGGAAATTGACCAATCAGAATAGGAAGCGACAGGGACCCATTATAAACCTATGGAGAAAAATTGACAAATCATATTCCAAGGCGGGACAGTTCAAAATACAGTAAAAAGGCAGAAACGAGCTGATTGGTTGAAGCGGCGGGGGCTCGTCCAGCTTAGCCAATCAGAGCGCGAGCTACTTTCTCATAGATTCTATGGGAAAAGAAATTCCGAGCAAGCTCTGTGATTGGCTAAGTTAAAAGAGGCGCCGTTATTTGAACCAATGGGAGAGCCCAGCGACGCTCCTATGGGTTTTCTAATGCAATCTGAAATAAAACTGTACATGGCCGAAATCAAATTATAAGACTACAGAAGTTTCCCGATGTGGGATATAAAATAATAATAATAGGGGGGTAACGAAAAAAAATATTAATTCAATAAAATCATGTTATTTCTTTATTTTCAGTTATCCAAGTGGATTAAAAGTCATGGGTGCAACGAAAAGAAAAAATAAACATGATTTTATTGATTTATATTTTTTTTCCTTTAGCCCCCATAATTATTTATTCATTTTATTTACACATCTGGACATCACTTCTGTAGTCTTATATTTGATTTCGCCATGTACAGATTTATTTCAGATGACCCTTTCAACCTGTAACACCCACAAATTAAAAAGTGCCAGAAGGCAGTATTATTTGAACCATCATTTTACTTGAACGGACATTTAATATCCCTGTCCTGGAACGCAGCATGAACCCTAAAAACCGTGCATGACCCACAGATTAAAACGTGCCGGAAGAAATAGTCTTGTGAACCACCATTTAGTTTAACTGGACCATTGACAAACCCTGTCCTGTACCGCAGCATGAACCCTTAAACCTGTCTGACACACAGCATTCAAAAAGCTGCTGAAAAAGGAGTCTCAACCACCATTTAGTTGAACTGATATTGACGAGAACTGTCCTGGACCGCAGTATGACCATTAAAACCTGTCTGACCCCCAGATTAAAAAGTGCCGAAAAAGAGAGTCTTTCAATCCACCATTTTAGTTGAACCTGACATTGACAAACCCTGTCCTGGACCGCAGCAATGACAACCCTTAAACCTGTCTGCCCCACAGATTAAAAAAGTTCCGGAAAAAGGAGTCTTTCAACCACCATTTTAGTTGAACTGGACATTGACTATACCTGTCCTGGATCGCATTATGACCATTATACCTGTCTGACCAACAGATTAAAAAGTGCCGGAAAAAGGAGTCTTTCAACACCAATTTTGTTGAACTGGACATTGACAAACTTTCCGGACCGCAGCATAACCCTTAAAAACCTGTCCTACCCACCAGATTAAAAAGTTCCGGAAAAAGGAGTCTTTCAAAACCACCAATTTTTAGTTGAACTGGACATTGACTGATAACCTGTCCTGGACCGCAATTATGAACCATTAAACCTGTCTGACCCCCAGATTAAAAAGTGGCCGAAAAAGGAGTCCTTTCAACCACCATTTTTAGTTTCACTGGACATTCACTATACCTGTCCTGTGCCACAGCATGACCCAGGGCCGGAGTTACAGTGGGTGCGGTGATGAGCCCAGGCTGGCGTCCGTCAACTATTAACACTCAGGTTAAATGCCCTGATGACTGCCAGCAACGAAAACTGTCGTGCTGAAGCAGAGTGCGGAAGCGGAAGTGTGAGAACTCCCCAGCCGTTCCTCAGTACGCAGTCAAGACCTGGGTAGCGCTTCCCCCTTCTTATGAGTGCGGACACAATTGAGCTTCACTGGAAATACTGGTGGGAGTTAATGCTCCTGTTACACCCAGGTGCCCAATTTCTTGGCATTTTTTCTCACTTACTCAACGGGCTGAGAAATGTGTCTCAGTACTTTGTTCTCTGTCCCGTGCTCCCATACCCATGTCCTCGAATAACCTACATCTGGTCAAGTATTCCTGTACCTCCCTTGTACAATTCAGAGAATTTTTTTAACAGCTATTTTGTACATGCAAGTTTTTTAGTAGTTTAATTCTAGAAAACACATTTTAAAATAGAGGAATCCCACCATGTCTTTGTTTTCTCTTTTTTTAATTATATTAAATGGTTGTCTCAATACAGGATTGATAGCTATGTTAAAGTCTGCAAAACAAGTCATTTGCAATAGTGCCATTAAATTCCTACCATCTTTTCTGACAGCACCTCACCCTTAGCCCTCTTGACAATTGTGAGAACAAATGTCCTTAGAACACATTTTTGTTAATAGGACCTTATATAGCTGCATGTCCAGCAAATGCCCAAAAATTCAAACATGACCCATGAGCCACTTTGACAATTGTGAAGAACAAATGTCTGTTAGAAACAACATTTTTTTATATAGGACCTTATATAGCTGCATGTCACAGCAAAATGCCTCCAAAAATTCAAAACATGACCCATTGAGCCACTTTTGACAATTGTGAAGAACAAATGTCTTTAAAACAACATTTTTTTTAGAATAGGACCTGTAGTTATTGCTGCATTCAAAGCACATGACCCCAAAAATTATAAAATGACTTCTCAGCCACTGTTAAAAATTGTGAGGAAAATGCCACTTAGAAACCACATTCTGTTCCAAAGGACCATGATTATTGCTGTATCTCACAGCAACATGACCCAAAAAATTATAAATATGACTTCTCAGCCACTGTTAAAAATTGTGAGGAGAAATGCCACTTAAAAGCCACATTTCTGTTCCAAAGGACCATAATTATTGCTGTATCTCACAGCAACATGACCCCAAAAAATTATAAATATGACTTCTCAGCCACTGTTAAAAATTGTGAGGCAACATGACCCCAAAACCATTGACAATGCGAAAAATTCTAAAGATGAAGTGAGTAAATGGTTTTGTCATGAAACCTTGGTGTCTTTTACAGTCTCCTCACAGCAAAACCAGCAAAATGAACTGTTGGGAACTGAGAATAAAAATTGCAGTAAGAAATGATCATTTTAAAAATAAGTTTTTCAAGAGGACCATTTCTGTTTGGAGAGGAATGTGAAGTAGACCAGCAACTAATCGGTGACCTCGGCAATTGGGGCCACAACATCATCAGAGATCCATGCCTGATCATCTTGATGAAAGTCAAACGATCCACATTATCTGTGGAAAGCCGGATGCGTTTTTCTGTAATGACTCCTCCGGCTGTGCTGAAGGTCCGCTCAGATATGACGCTGGCTGCTGGGCAGGACAACACCTCTATGGCGTGGCGAGCCAGCTCAGGCCATTCGTCCATTTTGGATACCCAGAAGTCTATTGGGTCCGGAACACATACAAAAACATCGGTGTTGAGACGCAGATAGTCGTGCACCATGATCTTAAGCTGGTCTCTGGGTGTTGTATGTGTGCCCTGCATTGCATGCGTTGGTGAGGTGGTAAATAAAGATTGCCAGAGGTCACCCATTAGGCTTCTGCCACCTTGCCTGCTGCTGCTGCCGCTACGGCTACTTGGCACTCTACTGCTGTCACGTCGCTGGCGTTGTTCCACCGTGACATTTGAAGAACGTGAAAGCAGACGCAACAGATGTCTCCATTGATCATCAGCAAAGTCTCCATTTCCTGCATTTTACTCTCTATTTGGGTGGGTGGAAGGAAAGTGC
>JAODAL010078283.1:0-12969 GCA_025379985.1 Phyllomedusa bahiana
GTTAAAGCCGTCTGCCTTGGATTCAGCTGTATCCACTAGTAACGTGACACCTGTCCTCGGGCAAAGGTTCCCATAGCTCGCCCTCCTGGTGAACTTTGCCCTCTTCCTATACCGGACCGTCCGTGGACTCACATCTCCATGGATTTTATGATCTATCTGCCTACCTCTGAGCGCAAGACGTTTATTTGGGTGGTAGTTGATCGGTTTAGTAAGATGTTCCATTTGATTCCGTTAAAAGCGTTACCGTCGTCCAAAAAACTTGCGGAACTTTTCATCAGACATATCGTTAAATTGCATGGACTACCTGAAAATATTGTGTCTGATAGAGGAGTTCAATTTGTTTCCTGTTTCTGGAGAGCTCTCTGTAAGGCTCTGGGTATCACCCTGTCCTTCTCCTCTGCCTTCCACTCTGAGACCAATGGGCAGACGGAGAGGGTGAATCAAACTGTTACACAAAAACCCCGGTGTTTTGTTTCCGATCAGCAGGGAGACTGGGTGAAATACTTACCTTCGGAAGAATTCGCTATTAATAACCAGGATAGTAGCTCGTCTGGGGTTTCTCCATTTTTCTGCAATTATGGCTTCCATCCTAGACATGCATCATTAGCCGGCGCTACATCTGATCATAGTGGGGTGGATGTCATCGTTAATGATCTGTGTACAGTCTAGGCCCAAGTTCAGAAGAACTTGGCGAACGCAAAGAACATCCAGAAGGAAAAGTGTGATAAGAGGCGCCTTTGTGCTGGAGGATTTAATGTTGGGGATAAGGTCTGGCTGTCTACCCGGAATCTTCGTCTAAAGGTCCCCTCTGGTAAGCTTGCGCCGCGCTTTGTGGGACCATATGTAATTCTGGAGGTGATTAAACCAGTGGCCTACCAGCTCAAGTTACCCTCGGGTTTCCAGGTACATAATGTTTTTCACCGGTCACTCCTTAAGAGGTACGTTCCATCTGCTATCCCACCTGCTAAACCTCCTCCTCCGGTTAGGGGTAAGGGGGAGTTAGAGTATGAGGTGGCTCGAATTATTGACAAAGGTCGTTGCAATATCTCGTCCATTGGAAGGGTTATGGTCCTGAGGAGATGTCGTGGGTTCCTGCTAAATCCATTCATGCAGAATCCCTCATTAAGGAATTCCAAGACGCTCACCCAGACAGACCCGGACCAGGTAAGGGTCCAGTGGCCCCTCCTAAAAGGAGGGGTACTGTCAGGATACGTTTGTCTGGGCAGCCTTCCACCCGTTTAAGGCAATGACCTGCGAGAGTCACTAGGTCGGGCCTCGGACCACACCCTGGGAGAGGTGCTGCTCCTGAGCCAGGAGTGACAGCTCTCAGGACCAATTGGAGGGCCCGGATGCTGCACCAATCAGCTGCTGGGGCGGTGTCCGGGCAGACCTTTAAAACCTCCCGGATTCCTCCAGGCTTTGCCTGTAAGAGGTGTTCCTTTGTGGTTTCCCTGAAGTCTTGTGTATTGTAGTCTTCCTGTGTTTCTGACCTCGCTTGTTGCTTCTGATTGTGTACTGCGCTCCTGAATGTGTATGGACCTCGGCTTGTTTCTAACCTTCCACTTGGAATACGTTTCTTGGCTTATCCATTACCAACCCGGACTGATTGACTCTGCGTTTTCCCTGACGGCCCTGCACTTAGCAGCGTAGGGGCTGTCGTCCAGTTGGGGTCTGCCTCCTAGGGCAGCACGCCAAGTAGGCAGGGACAGTGGGCTGGGTGGCAGTCAGGGCCCACTGCACCACCTCTGACGTGACAGGGGGAGTTAGCAATTAGGGATCGTGGTAAGCCTGCCTAACAAAATGTATTCTCAAGGCGCACTTAAAACTGTGAGGGTTGTGAGTGTGCCTGATCGTACGGGGTAGCTTGTTACAGAGTATTGGTGCAGCACATGTGAAATCTTGGAGACGGGCATGGGAGGTTCGGATGACTAAGATGTGTAATCTCAGATCATCATCAGAGCGCAGGGAACGGGCAGGGTGGTAGACAGAGATGAAGGAGGAGATGTAGGGGGGGTGCAGTGCTGTGAGTCTAGTATAACCCGAGGACAGTGGGCCTGCTACCTAGGAGTTATGGTGGTACCACACAATGAGACAGAAATAGCAGGGTGGGGTCGGTTAGTAGATGGTGGGATAACAAGTTCAGTTTTAGTGAGGTTTAGTTTAAGATAGAGGGAGGACGTGATGTCAGAGACAGCGGACAGACAGTCACTGGTGTTTTGTAGGAGGGCGGGGGTGATGTTATGGGAAGAGGTATATAATTGGGTGTCTTCAGCGTAGAGATGGTACTGGAAGCCAAATCTACTGATTGTTTGTCCAATGTGGGCTGTGTAGAGTGTAAAGAGGAGAGGACCAAGAACGGATCCCTGAGGAACCCAAACAGTAAGAGGGAGAGGAGAGGAAGTAGAACCTGAAAATGAGACAGTGAAGGAGCGGTCAGAGAGGTAGAATGAGAACCAAGAGAGAGCGGTGTCCTGGAGGCCAATGGTGCTCAGCATGTGAGGAGAAGATGGTGATCAACAGTGTCACACGCTGCAGAGAAATCCAGAAGAAGCAGCAATGAGTAGTTACCCTGAGATTTAGCATTGTGGAGGTCATTAGAGACTTTAACTAGAGCAGTTTCTGTGCAGTGAAAGGTGCGGAAACCTGATTGTAGAGGATCGAGAAGAGAGCAAGCAAAGAGATAGCGGATTAGGCGAGAGTAGACCAAGTGTTTCAGGAGTTTAGAGATGAAGGGAAGGTTAGAGACTGGTCGGTAGTTGGCAGTGCAGGATGAGTCCAGAGAAGGCTTTTTCAGTAAAGGGGTTATAACAGCGTGTTTAAAGGAGGATGGGAAGATCCAAGTGGAGAGAGAAAGGTTACAGATTGTAGTGAGGTGAGAGAGGACAGCTGGAGAAATAGACTGGACAAGGTGGGAGGGAATGGGGTCACTAAAGCAGGTAGGAGAAGCCTGAACACTTCTTCTGTCGTTAGGTCAAGAGCTGAGAGCAGACGAGAGGACGTGTGGGGAGGGACAGGATGGGTATTACTAGAGGACGTGCGGGAGGGACAGGATGGGTATTACTAGAGGACGTGTGTGGAGGGACAGGATGGGTATTACTAGAGGACGTGTGGGGAGGGACAGGATGGGTATTACTAGAGGACGTGTGTGGAGGGACAGGATGGGTATTACTATAGGACGTGTGGGGAGGGACAGGATGGGTATTACTAGAGGACGTGTGGGGAGGGACAGGATGGGTATTACTAGAGGACGTGTGGGGAGGGACAGGATGGGTATTACTAGAGGATGTATGTGGAGGGACAGGATGGGTATTACTAGAGGACGTGTGGGGAGGGACAGGATGGGTATTACTAGAGGACGTGTGGGGAGGGACAGGATGGGTATTACTAGAGGACATGTGGGGAGGGACAGGATGGGTATTACTAGAGGACGTGTGTGGAGGGACAGGATGGGTATTACTAGAGGACGTGTGGGGAGGGACAGGATGGGTATTACTAGAGGACGTGTGGGGAGGGACAGGATGGGTATTACTAGAGGACGTGTGGGGAGGGACAGGATGGGTATTACTAGAGGACGTGTGTGGAGGGACAGGATGGGTATTACTAGAGGACATGTGGGGAGGGACAGGATGGGTATTACTAGAGGACGTGTGGGGAGGGACAGGATGGGTATTACTAGAGGACATGTGGGGAGGGACAGGATGGGTATTACTAGAGGACGTGTGTGGAGGGACAGGATGGGTATTACTAGAGGACGTGTGTGGAGGGACAGGATGGGTATTACTAGAGGACGTGTGTGGAGGGACAGGATGGGTATTACTTGGAGATTGTGATGTGATGTTTTGCCGGATATTGTCGATTTTCTCTTTGAAGTGCGTGGCCAAATCTTCAGCACAGAGGTCAGTGACCGGGGCCTGAGCTTTGGGCCTGAGGAGGGAGTGGAAGGTGTCGAACAGGCGTTTTGGGTTGTTGTGTAATGTTGAGATGAGGGAGGTGAAATATTTTTGTTTGGTGCGGTGAAGGGCAGTGTGGTAAGTCCTGAGCATGAATTTGAAGTAGAGAAAGTCTGCAGGTAGCGTTGGCTTTCTCCACAGACACTCAGCACACCTGATGGAGGCGCAACAGCCAAAATGTTGTGAGAAAAGTCTGCGTGCCACCTACTGCACGATGTACCTATTTGGAACAGATGAATATATTTTGAAAATTGTGTTACCTACCATAAATAATACTAATATAAGGAGGTTTTATATTATGACCTTCTATCACATTTGTAAATAAATCACAAGCATACATTATTTTAGATTGCCATAGATTACCTATTCTCTAAGTTTACAGACCCTATGGTCTTTTCCACTACAGCACCCACTACACATGCAGGTGTGCTTGACTGATCTACTGTCTAGTTTCTGCTGCCCTATCTGAGAGCAGGATGTGATAGAGGAAAAAGCTAATTTGTAATAAAAGGGGTTATTCATAAGGAGAAAAGCTACTCTGTCATATATAGGTTAATGATAGAGGAGAGAGCTGAGCTCGTGATTTAGGTTATATGATAGAGGAAGAACTGACTCTGTGAATTGGGTTATATGAAGGGGAAAGGGGGAGCTGAGTCTGTTAATTTTGGATTATAGATAGAGGAGAGAAGCTGAGCTCTGTGAATATAGGGTGAATGTGAGGAGAGAAGCTACTCTGTGAAATATGGGGTTTTTTGGTAAGGAGAGAAGCTGACTCTGTGTATATAGGGTTTTAAAAAGATAGGGGAGAGAAGCGAGCTCTGTATATATAGAGTTATATAATAGAGGAGAGAAGCGAGCTTGTATATAAATTTTAGATAAAGAGAACTGAGCTCTGTGATATTGGGGTTATATGTAGAAGGGAAGAAGCTGGCCTGTGATATATGGGATATTGACAAAAGAGAGAGCTGAGTCTGTGATTTTGGGTTTTATGGTAGGGGAGAGTAGTTGAGCTCTGTGATTATAGGTTAATCATAGGGGAAAACTGATCTCTGGATTATAGGGTTATATGGTAGAGGAGAAAGCTACTATGGATAAAAGGGTTATATGTAGAGGAGGAAGTGGCTCTGGAAATTAGGTTTTTAAGTAGAGGGAAGAACTGACTCTGTGATATATAGGGTTTATGGTAGGGGAGAAACTGAGCTCTGTGAAAATGGGGTTATATGAAGGAGAAATGAGCCTGTGATATATGGGGAAAAAAGTAGAGGAAGAAGCTGAGCTCTGGATTATAGGTTTATGGTAGAGGGGAGAAGCTGAGTCTGTGATATAAGGGGTTATATGAAGGGAAGAACTGACTCTTGATATTAGGGTTAATATAAAGGAAAAAGTGAGACCCCTTGAAATATAGGGTTTTTTGATGACGAGAGAAGCTGAACTCGTTGATATATAGGTTTATATGATAAGGGAGAAGTACTTGATAATAGGGTTTTATATGATAAGGAGAGGAGCTGAGTCTGTGAAATAGCTTTATATATAAGGGGAAGCTGAGCCGTGATATATAGGGCTAATGTGAGGAAGAAGCTGAGCTCTGTGATATATAGGGTTATAGAAGAGGAAGGAGCTGAGCTCTGTGATAAAAGGGTTATAGATAGGGGGAGGGGAGCTCAGCTCGTGAAAAAAAGGTTAATATAGGGGAAGAAGCGGGCTCTGTGATATATGGGTTAATGATAGGGGAGAGGAGCTGAGCTCTGTGATATATAGGTTATATGAAAAAGGAAAGAAGTGGATCTGGATAATAGGGTTATTTGATAGTGGGGAAAAAGCAAACTCTTGAAATGGGTTTATTGAAAGGGGGAGAGAAGTGAGTCGATATATAGGGCTAAATGAAAAGGGAGAGAAGCACTCTGTGAATATAGGGTTAATGATAGGGGAAGGAGCTGAGCTCTGTGATATATGGGGTTAATGAAAGGAGAAAAGCTGAGCTCTGTGATGTATAGCTTTTATAAGAGGGAGGAGTATTTTTTTGATATATATTATATCATAGAGGGAGGAGCTGAGCTTTTTGATAAAAGGTTATATAAGAGGGGAGGAGCTGAGCTCTGTGATATTAGGTTATATATAGGGGAAAGAAGCTGAGCTCTTTGATATATGGGTTTTTAAATGATAGAAGAGAGGAGGGCTTTTAAAATTTATAGCGTAATGATGGGAGAGGACTAGCTCTGTGATAAAAAGGGTTATATGAAGAGGAAGCAGCTGAGCTTTTTATATATGGGGTTATAGATAGAGGTGGAGCTGAACTCTGTGATTATATGGGGTTATATGATAGAGGAGAGAAGCTGACTTGTGAATATCTAAAAATGAAAGAGGAGAGAACTGAGCTCTGTGATAATTTTTAGGGTTATAGAAAAGAGGAGGACTGACTCTGTGAATATAGGGTTTATGTAGAGGGAAAGCTGACTATGTGAAAAATTTGGGTTTTAAATGATAAAAGGAGAGGAGTAGCTCTGTGAAAAAAGGTTATATGATAAGGAGAAAGTGAGCTCTTTATTATGGTTTAAAAATGAAAGAGAGAAGCTGAGCTCGTGATGTATAGGTTATATGATAAGGAGGGAGCTGGGGCTTTTTGAAAAGGGGTTATATCATAGAGGAGGGGAGCTGAGTTTTTTGATATATGGGTTTTTATATAAAAGGGGAGAGGAGCTGAGCTCTATGATAATACGTTATAGATAGGGGGAAAAGGGACGAGCTCTGTGATATTAGCGTATTATAAGGGAGAGGGGATCTGTGTATATAACATTATATGATAGGGGAAGGAGCTGAGCTCTGTATACATAGGGTTAAATGTAGGGGAAGCACTGAGCTTTTTGATAATAGGGTTTTAGATAGAGGAAAAGGAGCTGAACTCTTATTATAGGGTTATATGATAGAGGAAGAAGCTGACCTGGAATAAAGCGTTATATGATGAGGAGAAAGCTGAGCTCTGTATATTAGGTTATATATAGAGGGAGAGGAGTGAGCTCTGTGATAATGGGGTTATATGATAGAGGAAGAACTGAGCTCTTGATTTAGGGTTATATGAAGAGGAAGGGCAAACTCTGTATAAAAAGGGTTTATGATAGAGGAGAGAAGGGGCTCTTGATATATAGCTTTAAAGATAGAGGAAGGACTGGCTCTGTGATACTGGGGTTAAATATGAAAGGGGAGCTGAGCTCTGGATATATAGCTTTAAAAGATAGGGGAGAGGGCGAGCTCTGTGATATATAGGGTTATATGATAGGGAGGGGAGCTGAGCTCTGTGATAAAAGGGGTTATATAAAAGAGAAGAAGCTGACCGGGAAATATAGCGATATGATTAGAGAGAAAAATTGAGCTCTGATATATGGGTTTTTAAAGTGGAGGAGGGGAGCTGAGCTCTTAACGGGGGGTTTAAAATTTGATGGGGGCTTCCCGTTTTTGATGTTTTCCCCCAAAATTTCCCAACGTATTTCAGCAGTACATTTTATCTATAAATAATATAGGTTCCCCGTACTGAACATTGTCGGCGTGGTGGGAAAGATTTTACTTTACCGGGAAGGGGAGGAGACATGTTGCAAGCTTCGTTCACGAGAGGCGTTTTGGATATTCTTGCTTAAAATTTACCAGCCTTTTGGTTTAAATAAACGTACTGATTTGGTATTACATTATTAAGGATATGGTTTATGTCATTTAGTATAGGATGTGTTTTTGTCTTTTCTCTGTTTTTCCCTTTCTTAAATACGGTATTGTCTTTTCATGTCATGTGATTTTATGTGATGCCATGATTGGTCCACTTATGTGTTTCTAATCATTCACTGACTTGTAACAGATGTGGGCCCATGCGGCCTGAAACGCGTAAGCGTCTGACTGTCACTCTGTGCTTTTACTCCGACTCTTGAATAAAGCTTTCTATTATATGGAGAACGCTGGATCAACCTTTTGCTTCTAGATGTTTTTCATACATAGACACCTCCACATGCAGCCTGCAAACCCAGCCTCAAAGTGTGTTACTAAAAAGCAGAGACGGTAAAGCGCTTCATTATGGTGAGTATCTTTTAAATGAGAATATTATTCTTATCGTTGACATAACTACTGTCAGCACTATGTGACGGGATCAATGGTTTTATGTACTACTATAACTTTACCACTAGATGTCAGTACGCTATCATGTTAGAAACTTCTGCCTTTTCAATGTCTATAGTCCAACCATTTCCAGGTTGTTTAAAAACTGAGAGGAAATTTTGTACGGCTGGTGCTGAAACACTGGTTTAATAAAAAGTAAGATTTGGTGCATCTGTCAGAAATCTGCGCCACCTGTGACCTGGAGACATCAGGTATAATTAAAGTCGCCTTCTGGCATCAATAATGCTAAATGTTTTGGGACATGTGAGGCAGCACTCCTTTTATTTAACCTTCCCTGCTTTTTTTCATAAAAAAAAATGCTGAGGGCAGCACAAGCTAGTGTCCCAAGCTAGACCTGCTGTTTCCAGCGCTGTGTCCCTTATTCTGTAAAATGCTGCAGTTTTAGAGCATTTAATGCTCAAATCTGCAGTTTTAAAGCCAGAAAAAGAGTCAGTTTTTTTCAACCCCCCCCCCCCGCCCACCTGGGGTTGCCCACCCACCTCAACTGAAAAAACCTAGTACTTTGAATGGGTAGAAACATGTGAATAACGTCAGTGGGCGGATTAGCCTTTGGTGGCGGGCTAACACCTGCTCATGAAAGATTTGAGCAGTAAATGCTTTTAAAACTGTTTGCATCTTACAGAATAAGGGACACAGCGCTGGAAACAGCAGTCTGACACTAGCTTGTTCTGCCCTCAGCAAGGGGGGGCATAATCTATGTGACAGGTTCCCTTTAGAGGGGTTTTCCCATCTCATACAGTTATATGTCGAGAATGGGCCCCTGAACGTCTCATTTGAAAACAGATGGTTGGAACGCTCCTTTTTTTATTTTACTAGGGGTTGGAGGGGAGTTAATTTGAGCATGCCAGGAGGCTTGTTCTTGAAACAGGTCCTGGTCCCAGATGTGTGGCGTGCACAGAGTACACATTTCTGGCATATCATATCAATATAGCATAATTATGTGAAATTTGAAAATCCCTTCAGGTTTCATCACAGCACTTTTCTTCTGTTGCTCTGCCATTGAGCTTTATCATGTAAATGTTTTCACCTCTACATAACATAAAAATGATCTTTGTGTACATATTAGGAATGTGTTCCTCACTAAAATGTCCACGGCATAACTGAATAAAGGGTAAATGGGCAATAATTCTCCACCTGAAGACTCTTAACATGTAAATTCAGTTCTGGGTCCATCAGAACACCTATGTGTTTTAATTTAGAGCTTCATATTTGTACAACACCTTTGCCACATCTACACCCAGCTGAAAAGCCAACCTAGCCTCCAATCTCTGACATGTAGACAGATAAACTCCAGGACTGCTACATGCCTCCTGATTAGGCTGCCTGGGTGCCCCTGTAGTTGGTGCAATTGGCAGTATGTTCGCTGACTCCATCCTATGACTTTATGCATCTATTCTTTACTTTAATATCATATTTTATATTTTTAATGACTGTCTGCAATATCTTATATACTAGAATATAGATATCCCTTTTACTTTTATCTGTCTGCATTTATTTATTATTATGATAATAATAATAATATATTGGAATTTACACTTGCATATTATACACACATACTGTAATATAGACATTGTTACAGCCCATCTATGTATCTATTGTCTGAACATGCTAACCATTACAATCATTATTTTTGGAGGATCAGGGAAAAATGACTGGTAATATCCCTATCAGGGGATATGTTCACAATATGTAAAGCCTGTGTATACAGTTTACTGCCAGCTTACAAACAATATCTAGTGTTTCCTAGTTTCTATTTGTTGAGATACAAGGTCCATGTCCCTGTCATTAGACAAGCTATGAATAAGGCAATTTATGAATACTACGACCCTGTCAAAAATTACCAGTTGTAAACCAGGGAGCCCATATACTGTTCTTTCACAGGGACCCCCTGTTGTTGTGTCTGCTACTGTGATGTGGCAAGTTTCAGTCTAATAGGTAGATGTGATAATATAAATGTCTGTTTAATGAGTTGATGTGACATCACAAATGCATTTCTATCAGGTAAGCAATTATGATATCACAAGTTGTTTTTTTATCAGGTAAACTACTTTGACCATCACCAGTGGGTTTCATTCATGTAGGCTGCTACGACATTACAGGTGGATTTCATAATTTAAGCTACTATGACATCACAGGTGGGTTTCATCATGAAGCTACTATGACATCAACGGAGGATTTTATTCATGTAAGCTGCTAAGACACCACAGGTGAGTTCCATCTTTGAAGCTACTATGACATCACAGGTAGGTTTCATCATGTAAGCTGTTATGACACCACAGGTGAGTTTCATCTTTGAAGCTACTATGACATCACAGGTAGGTTTCACCATGTAAGCTGCTATGACACCACAGGTGAGTTTCATCATGTAAGCTGCTATGACATCACAGGTAGGTTTCACCATGTAAGCTGCTATGACATCAGCGGCATGTTTCATTCATGTAAGCTGCTATGACATCACAGGTGGCCTTCATTCATGTAAACTTGAGAGTGAATATAACAAACATATGCGGATGGACAGCCCACTAGAGTATAGAAGGATTCCTCGGCGAGCCCGAGCTCTGACCCATTAATGTACTCATAACATATTAGTGCCCTTAAGACAATCTCACTTGGAGCTGACTTTAGATCCAGTCACCAGATTAAACCCAGCATGTGCAATAATGACTTCAAAATAGAATTACAAAAAGTACTTAAAATTTGATATGCACATGTCAAATTTAGATAGAGGATGAGACCTCAGAATAATCTCCTCTGGTGGGTCCAAGGAATTTCGTCCTGTTACTGCAAACATATCATGAAATAAGTTGGAAATCAAAGAGCCCATACAATGTTTTTCCACAGGGGCCCTCTGCTGTTGGTGTCCACCTTTGATCCCTATATATCTTAATGAAGTTGTACAATTAGGCTCTGCCTCCACTGCGTCGGACAAAAAACGTCCCGAAAGCAGACATTTTTTTTCCGATGCAGGACGGCGGTTTTTGTCACGCTTTGTACAAAACCATGGTCACTTCTCGTTTTTTTGCCATCACCCATACAGTTGTATTGTATGGGAAGACGGCAAGAAAACTAAAAGAGACGGCGTATTATGCAACATGTTGTATAATATGCTGGCGCCAGAAGAGGAGCAGAGATAAGACGAGCTGTAGAGACTGCAGCTCGTCTTTTCGTTTGCTCCTATGGGGCCGCAGGAATGATCGTATCTTCGGCGCTTTTAAAAAACTAAAAGCACCAAAGATACGATCGTTATCCTGTGCAGTGTAGTCACAGTGTAACGGTGATGGTAGTGGATCCTCTGGACCACCGCAAGCGATGGTAATAGCCACGGCAGGGAGCGGAGTCTAAGTAGGTCCGGTTTTCACTAGAGCCCGCCGCAAAGCGGGATGGACTTGCTGCGGAGGATTGCTACCAGGTCGCAGAACGGTCAGGGCAGGCGGCAATGGTTTGTGGTCGAGGGACAGAGGCAGAAGATACGGTAAACGGAATAATGCAAGACACTTACGGAACTTTTCCTCTAAAGGACAGGGCACTTTGATTCGGAAGGTTAGGGGAAAGGGGCGGGACTTAAATAGGTCAGACCCCATGAGCCCAATCCGGCGCGCTGCCTCAAATTTGGACGCAGTACCGTGGTGCGCCCTAGGGGGGCGAACGGCCCCCGGCCCCAGCCAAGGAGGGCGCGCCCGGCCGACAGGAGCGCGGCCCCCGGAGGGGGGGGGAAAAAAAGGCCCCAAAAAGTGAGCGCTGGTGCGGAGAGGGGCTGAACATTCCCCGCACCGGCCGAGCGGGGTGCGGGGTGGCCCGCGGCCAGACACGGGGGCCGCGGGGACACCCGTAACACACAGCCTAATAATAAGAAAATCTACTGCCACGAGCAGTAAAGGAAATGATATCCTTTGTTTCACTATGTCTAGAAATAAATCCATATTCGTGTGGCAGTTCAATAGTTTAATATTTAAAAGAATAAATATGAATAAGGTCTATACAATGCTAACATACAATTGCATCATGTTAATTTGGATACAATTTTGCCCCTTTTCAAAATCCAAACTGACACGGTCAATTAAACCCCAAAAGCTGCATCTAGGGACATATGCCCCCCTATTCAGATCATTTAGGTCTGTGGCTTTAATCTGTGTCTTTAAATGAGTCCAAAAATGCATCTGTGTTATGACTCTGTGAAAAAGCCTAAGGAAAATTTGATTTTCTTTTTATCTGTTAAACATAGTTTCCAATATTATGTCCCCTCAAAAAAGGGGCTGAATGGCCACTTTATTAGACACCTTTCTAGGAGCATGCTGAACCTCCTTTGGCCAGAAGCGCAGCAATTCATCATGGCACCGATTCCTCTAGGTCTTGAAGTTGTCTTCAAAGATCTTGTTCCAGGGGGACAGGAAAGCTTCTCCAAATTATATAGAGCTACTGGCATGCTCCATTTAGCCCATTCTACCTCACCCCAGATATACAATGGAGGATTAAGATAAGAAATCTGTTAAAGGGGTTTTATCGTTACAAAGATCATGTCCCCAAATTTGGGGGGCAGTAAAAATAAACACTTTTGTAATTGGGTTCATTTCTCTGTCACTGGTTTAGGATATGAGCTTCCTGTAAATCTGTGTTTATTTCTGCTGTTGGGTCGGAACACCCCTGGGCGTTTCCCGCGCCCCAAAACCCCCCCCTGCACTGTGATTGGCTGGTGACATTTTTATTAAGCCGTTGGGATACGCCCCTAGCAGAAACGCCCCGGGCACGCCCCTGCGCTGTGATTGGGTCCCGCACACTCTGTGTTTACCCCTTGAGCGTTTAAAATCGATAGGAAACCAAAGGGCTGCTGGCCCATATCATTCCCAGCTCTAGTGAAGGATTGGGC
>JAODAL010078284.1:0-12969 GCA_025379985.1 Phyllomedusa bahiana
CCACCCCTTTTCCCTTTAATTCTGTGGGGAAGAGGGGTGCCCCCGGCACATCGTACCTCCAGAACGTCTAGTATCCACGGCCCCTGTAAACCTCCAACGGGTACCCCCGGGAAAGACAATTGTACACCCTGCTCTTTGGTTGAGGGTTCTGAAATGGGGTCATTGCTCTCGCACAGCTGGACACCCTGGGGTACGGAGGTCTTGTTCCTTGATTTCCCGGTTTTACTGGTGGCCGGACCTCGCTACAGATGTGAAGGAGTTTGTGGAGGCCTGTACCACCTGTGCCCACATCAAGTCACCCCGTCTCACCCCGCGGGGTTACTCCAGCCTCTGCCGATACCTAGCAGTCCTTGGGGTCATATTGCTATGGACTTCATCACCGACCTACCGCCCTCTGATGGAAATACGGTTATCTGGGTGGTCACTGACCGTTCTTTGAAAATGGCACACTTCGTTCCCTTGCCCGGTCTCCCCTCTGCTCCTCGACTCGCCAAGCTCTTTTTTAAGCATATCTTCCACCTACATGGACTTCCCCTACATATTGTCTCGGATCGGGGAGTTCAATTCGTCTCGAGATTTTGGCGAGGTCTCTGCTCACTTTTACAAGTTGATCTGGACTTCTCTTCTGCTTACCACCCGCAATCTAATGGGCAAGTGGAGACAGTGAACCAGGTCCTGGGTACCTATCTCCGCCACTTCGTGTCCGCAAGACAAGATGATTGGTCCAGTCTATTGCCATGGGCGGAATTTTCATATAATTCCCTGGACTCTGATTCTGCTGGGGCGTCCCCCTTCTTCATTGTCTGCGGTCGGCATCCCCGTCCACCTCTTCCGCTGCCCTCTGCCTCCTCCGATGTCCTTGCGGTGGATAATCTGGTCCACGACCTATCTGCCGTTTGGAAGGAGACGCGCCAATCTCTGCTCCAGGCCTCGGCCCGTATGAAGCTCCAAGCGGACAAGAAAAGAAGACCCCCTCCTTCCTTTGTTCCGGGGGATAAGGTATGGCTGTCTGCCAGGTATGTCCGCTTTATAATCCCTAGCTACAAGCTAGGTCTCCGTTTTTTAGGTCCCTTTGAAGTCCTGAAGTGCATCAATCCGGTGGCCTACA
Source organism: Phyllomedusa bahiana (assembly GCA_025379985.1). Classification (NCBI taxonomy): domain Eukaryota; kingdom Metazoa; phylum Chordata; class Amphibia; order Anura; family Hylidae; genus Phyllomedusa; species Phyllomedusa bahiana. The sequence goes on from JAODAL010078284.1 coordinate 1,109, forward strand.
AGCTCCGGCTCCCTCCAACTATGCGCATCCCAAACTCCTTCCACGTCTCCCTGCTGAAACCGGTCATCCATAACCGGTTCTCTAGATCTGTGGTTCCCCCGTCCCCCGTAGCTGACTCCACCAATGTTTTTACCGTCAAAGAGATTTTGGCCATGAAGACGGTTAGGGGGAGATGATTTTTTTGGTCGACTGGAAGGGGTTTGGGACAGAGGAAAGGTAATGGGAGCTGGAAGAGAACATCCTGGATCGAGGTCTCTTGTCTAAATTTATGCGGGCCAGAAAGAGGGGGAGGCCAAAGGGGGGGTACTGTTACGGGTGTCCCTGCGACCCACGTGTCGGGTCGCAGGCACACCCACACCGCCGCTGCGTCCCCAGCTGCGGCCAGCGCCGCAGCCCTAACAGCCACTTAACTCACCACGCTCCTGTTCTCATTCCGGCGCGCGCTCCTGCTGCCGGCCGGGTGCGTGCCCGCCCCCTAGGGCGCGCGCGTGGTACTCCAGGCAAATTTAAAGGGACAGCGCGCCGATGATTGGTCTCACCATGCGCTGACCCTATTTAAGCCCTGCCTCTTCCTTAGCACCTTGCTGAATCGATAGTGCCCTGTGCCTAGAGAGGAAGCGTTCCTGAGTATCCTGTTTGTCTACTGTGAATCGTACCTTCTGCCTCCGTCCCTTGACCATGAACTATTGCCGCCTGTCCTGACCTTCTGCCTGTCCCCGACTACGAACCATTGCCGCCTGTCCTGACCTTCTGCCTGTCCCCGACTACGAGCCTGCTTCACGATTCTGTACGGCGCATCACCTCGGCTGCCACCGCAAGCAAGTCACATCAGGGGTAGTGACCTGGTAGCAATCCGCTGCAGCAAGTCCATCCCGCTTTGTGGCGGGCTTTGGTGAAAACCAGACCTACTTAGACTCCGCTCCCTGGCGTGGCTTATTCCATCGCTTGTGGCGGTCCAGAGGATCCACTACTGCTACCGTTACAGGTAGGCTATAGGGGGCATATATATAGGCAGGCAGGGCATAGGGTAGGCTATATGGGACATATATATAGGCAGGCAGGGCTTAGGAAAGTCTATAGGGGCCATATATATAGGCAGGTAGGGCATAGGGTAGGCTATAGGTGCCATAGATATAGGCAGGCAGGATATAGGATAGGCTATAGGGCCATATATAGGCAGGCAGGGCTTTGGGGAGGCTGTATATAGGCAGGCAGGGCTTTGAGGAGGCTAAAGAGACTATATATAGGCAGGTGGGGCTTTGGGGAGGCTATAGGGGCTATATATAGACAGGCAGGGCTTTGGAGAGGCTATATGTAGGCGGACAGGGCTTTGGGAGGCTATAGGGGCTATATATAGGCAGGCAGGGCTATAAGGGCTATATATAGGTAGGCAGGGCTATATAGGCAGGCAGGGCTATAGGGGCTATATATAGGCAGGCAGGGTTATAAGGACTAGATATAGGCAGGCAGGGCTATAGGGGTCATATATATAGGAAGGCAGGGCTATAGGGGCTAGATATAGGCAGGCAGGGCTATAGGGGCCAATATATAGGCAGGCAGGGCTATAGTGGCCAATATGTAGGCAGGCAGGGCAATAGGGGCCAATATATAGGCAGTCAGGGGGCTTCATTAATATTAAAAAAAATAAGAAATCACTTACTCACCTGTCTCTCGCTACCTCGCAGCTCTGCTCCCGTACAGTCTGTGCTCGGCGCGGGCCGTACTATGATGTGACGTCATCACGCAGCCCACGTCAGCACTGTGGGCCGGCACAGGCTGATTAGCAGAGCGGAGCCGCTGTGCTCTGCTAATACCGGCAAGTCCTGCCTTTGAGCTCTCGGGCCTGGCGTTCAGAGGTAGGAAGCGCCGGGCCCCGCAGCTCCCCGTCCGCCGGCAGTGAACTAGAACGGGCACAGGAGCCGAACTACCAGGGTAGCAGATGTGTTAGCTGCTGTGTTAGCAACTGCTACGTCTGCTACCCTGGTAGTTACGCCCCCTGCTTACAGAATACAAACATAAAGATAAAATAAGATGACATACATACATGCAAAACGGTTATAAAATAAAAAGGAACAATCTCAGTTGGCTTACAACCTATTACTGACAGCACTTTCTGGGTGTCCAACACAAAACACAACACCTCCGCCCCCCAAAATCCGGGCAAAAAAAGATATGAAATGGAAAAAAAGTTAAAATATTAGGTATTATATGGGGTTTAGAAATTAGGCTAGAATGCCTCTATGGGTTCAGTCTAGTCCACCTTTGAGCTTAAATTTGGCCCCAAAATATTGTTGTGTTTTTGGAGTAAGTAATGTCCCATTTTTTGTATGTGTTTTTTCTGCATATTTTTATATAGTATGAAAACCTGGTTCGGATTTCAGAGTTGCCCATCAGTTCATTAGGGTAATTTGTTGTCCCTGGGTGGATAGGGATGAGGGGGAAGGACAAGGAAATAATTTGATGTGCCTTTGACCTTTTAATGGGTTGGGGGGACTCAGGTTATAAAGTAGAGAATTTACCCCCCCCTAAAGCGTAATAGGCCCTAGGGGAAAAAGACCAAAGGACCATAAACATAGAAATAGTAATCCAAGCACCAAAAATTAGGTTGTTGTGGTTTAATTTTTACAAATTGACAGAAAGTAAATTAGTACAAAAACCTTTGTATATTATTTTATTTTTAAATTTTTAAAAAATTTCATCTGTTCCAGATAGTAGCTTTGCAGTTGAGGCAGCAGATTTTTGTCACATGTTTTTGTTTTTGTCCCTTTTAAAAGTGCCTCGGGCCCGGGGGTAGATAAAGTCGGGAAATAAAAATGCCGGGCAACCCACTTTGACAGCACCTCAGTGTTTCCCCAGGGGTTCTTAAGCAATCTTACCTGTCATGGATCTTCCCTACCCCAGGCTGAGTTTGTAATTGAAAAGGCAAAAATGTCGAAAAAAAGTCTGCAGCCCCCCAACTGCACAAGCTACCTTTCGAAAGAGAAAAATCTTGAAAATTTGTTTTTGCCAAAAAATGAATTAATATATGGAGTTTTTTGTTTTAAATTGATTTTCATCAAAATTGTAAATAAAACCAAAGCAACCTAATTTTTTTAGTCCATAAACGGACCTCATTTGCCCACCTTTGATAATCAATCCAGGCTCCATTAAAAAATCCCCTTGGGTTAACCTTAACCCTCCCCAAAAAAACCCAGGCTGGGTTTTTTCTATGGGGAATTCATGGAAAATTGAATAAATATCTTGTAATCTGGAATAAAACAAACAAAATTTTGAGTTGGGATACAAACAATTTTTTCAAGACATTTTATAAAAGGCCCTATTACATATTATCATGTTCCCTTAAAAAGTTTTCTGATTAAAGACTAGCTCTTTCCCAATTTGCACCCGGGGCGGACTAAAATAGGTGGTTTTTTAAAATTTTTATTTTTCCTCATTAATCTTTTTTTTCCCCCTTCGGCTGTAAAGGATTTAGGCAAACCAATACGCTGCAGGTAGGTATGTTTATATAGTATTTCTAAATCAATGGATGGTAGAAATCCCCTGGAACCCCATGCCCCACCAGGGTTTTTGTTATAAAACCTCTGTTTCTCTTTGTTATCACAAGTCCCCTAATAGTTTTTTTTAAATGACAAGTTATGCCATTATATAAACATTCATCAAGGTTTTCAGGCGGGTTTTTGCTGCAAACCCAGGAGATGTAAGTGAGGACCCGGGGACTCCCGGGTGGAGTAGTAGTTGACCATATTTAGATTAGGATGGGTTGTATAGCCCATTAAAAAAAAAATTTGAGGGTTACCCCAAACAATTTAGAATTTTTGCAGAAACTTCACCCCAAAGGGGGAAACCCACCGCTATAAAATAGCCTTCGTTCGATCATTAAAATTTAACCCTTATTACCAGAAATTTTCTTTGTCACAAAACACTAAAATTCAAAAGGGAAACCCTTAAAAAATCCTCTTTTGAAAACCATTCTATTGTTTTATGTATCTCTAGGACTAGATACAAGCAAAACCAGTGAGACAGAAAAAAAAATGCCCTTTATTTAAAAATGTTATATCTTGGCATAAACTTTTTTCCCCTGAGCATGTATGACTGGGGGTTCGGGGGCCCACTATAGAGTTGATTTTGGGGCCCAAAACCAATTTGGGGGCCTCCTATAAAGTTATTTTGGGGCCCCACCAGTGAGGTGTTTCTTGGGGCCCATATAGAGTTGATTTTTGGGTCACCAGGGGATTGATTTTTGGGGGCCCCCATCATAGAGTTGTTTCTTGGGGCCCACCAGGGGAGTTGATTAAGGGGCCCACTCTAATTTGACTTTGGGGAACATTTGGAATTTTGTTTTTTGGGGTCCCACCTAGTTGATGCTTGGGGGCCCATCTTACATAACAGAATAAATAATTCACTAAGCTTGCCTTCTGCCTCTTTTTCTGCCTTTCTTCCTGAAAAGCAGCTCCAGGCCTGCTATTCTCAGTGGCCCAACTTGCCCAGAGGCCCATCGGGGTTTGCCCTGCTCCCTGTGGGTTTGTCCAAACCTGCATCTAAGTGTTCATCTGATTATAACTTCTTGTGCTTTCTGCTCTTTTCCAGGATTATAAAACAGAATTTATCAGTGAATGGAGAAAACTAAAATTTGGATGTATTCTCTGCCCCTTTTGGGGTTCCAGCCTTCAACCATGGCTATCCAGGGAAAATACTTGGTAAATAGATGGTTTCACTGTTCAGTATGAGGTATCAATATTTTTCTTAGCTACCAATGCCCAGTTAGATAATGGAGAGATGGATATGGGGTTATTCCCTTAAAAAATTATCAACAGTTGTGTAAGAAAAGAGGAGAAAAAATTACTACGCCCCCTATGACAACTGTTGGTATATGCAGTTTTGTAAGTTGAGAAAAAAAACCCAAAATTCCGACCTTTTTGTCCCCAGTATGATCGTTACACCATCTCTAAACCCTTCTACATTTTTCCCTTTGGATTGCCCCGTTGGTTCTGCACTGCAGAAGAGGGGAAAAATGAAACATTCAGGGGGCTCAAAAATGACCTTTGGGGACAACTTTTATAAAAGTGAGTAGTGGGCAGTTGTGTAAAACAGGAGAATAAGAACATCAGTAAGGTCTTTTTTCCCTGATGGGATAATTTTTCGTATCTTTACGGGTGACTATTTAAAAAAAAAGAGACCCGGGAGGACCTCTATATGAAAGGTTATGTTTGTAAGAAAATGTTGGTGGGGAGTCTGTTCCCTCTCTTTTAATCCCTTTTATGACTCCTTTATGTTTCCCCTTTCAGGCTGTTAAAGGGGTGGTGTGGGTTCCCCTCTCTGTCCATTTTGGGGCGTTTCCCCATCAAGAGACCCTCTTTTATGAAGGAAGTCGAGCCCCTCAAACCCGCCATCAAAAGAAATAAGAGGGGCCCTTTGCCCCAAGTATGAGCCCTGGAGGGCAGATACCATAATCTGAAGTTTTGTAGGAACCCTACAGGTTCCATCATTCCAGTGGTGCAAGAGAGCAAATCTCATTTCGAGGGACCCACCTTTCAGGCTTCAGGGTTTTCAGCACCCTTTTTTTTAAAATCTCCCAAATCAGTGGCAAATAGCAATAAATCCTAAAATAATGTATAGGGTGAGGTGGAAGTTTAAAAAAGGTGGGGGGGATTAATTTATTTGGGGGGGAAGGGACCAATATACGAAATGGGCGGAATCATATACACATGGGGGGTTAAACTGCCCAAAAATAGTAAACCCCAAAAGGGCGAGGAAGGGAGGGGGATCAAAAGAAAAATAAATTTAAGAGGATTTTTTCCTCAAAGGGGTTTTTTGCCAGATGTAATTTGATGTGGGATCCCCCAAAAAGGGGGTTTTAATACTTTTTAAATATATTGATTAAAAAAAGGGAACCCTTGAGAGCTACAGCATTGCCAGTCCCCCGATTTTCCCAAAAATTTACATTAGACAGACCCCCGGGCATGACAGGAGCGATCTGGCGTGCTTGCGTGTTTGCATTTTATCGATGCAGGAACATGAAGGAGCTTGCAAGGGCGGGGGAAAGGGAGTTATGAGGTTGTTGCTGTATTGAAATCCCGGTTTTAATGTAAATTTTTTGAGTAAACATTGCAGAGCCCCCCCCTCCCCACTTTGCTCACCCCCCCCCACCCCTGCAGCCATTATTAAACCCTGCATGCTTTGTTTTTTTTTTCTCCGACAGAAAAAGGTATGGAACCATTTCGGGCAAAACCCTTTTAAAATGACAAAAAAATTTGGAGAAAAAAAGGGGGAACAGGATGAAGGTTTAAAGGGGGTTTTTTTTTTCTGATGACGCCACATCACATAACCTGTCACTTAGATTTGCCTATTTTATAGCACAGGTGTGAAATAAACCAAATTATGACATCATTTTCATATTTTTGACATATTAAATTTTTTTAAGAATCCTCCTGATAGAATGCCATTTGGTGGAGAGACCTCAAAAACATCAGCCTGCAAACCCCCCTAAAATGATGGAAAAAACACTTTATTCTGTAGGATGAAAAAAATTTTTAATAGAAGGAAATATACGAACTTTTACATGACTTGTTCCGTGTAAATTTTGTAAAATTAATTTTTCCAATCCCATTTTCATTAGAGGAGAACGGGAAAATCGCTATTCTTTTTAGACGTTGATGGTTAGCACTTTACGTTGAAGCATTATCAGAATAGTCAAATTTAATGCAAAATATGTCAATTGCAGGGGACAAAAAACAACCTAAAACCAAATCCAAAAAACATTCAAAAAAATAGTTTTTGTCCCCCTCCTTCAAAAGGTGAAAAAAAAATAAATTTTTTGGTGCGTTTTCTTTTTGGGCTTTTTTTGGGGCGTTTTTGGGATGTTTTTTTTGTTCTTTTTTGAGAAAAGCAAAGATTTTCTTGTATGCATTTCTGCAAAAAAATTGCGTAAAAACCCAAAAAAAGGGAAAAAAATTCGGATTTTCATGGGCTCCAAAGTAATTTTTGCCCCCCCTGCCGTTTTTTGAAAATGTTTTAAAAAACAACCTCAAAAAAAAAACGAAAAAAAAAAGTTTTTGTGGAGACAAAAGAATTTTTTATATAATCTACGGACATTTTTGCAATTTTTTTTTTCATTTTTATTAAAAAGAAAAACCTAAAATATTGGGGTTTTGTTGGTAGGAAGACATGTCAAAAAAGTGAAAAATGTCCCCTTTTTTTCCATTTTTTGGGGTGGTTTTTCGGCTTTTTCCGCTTTTTTTTTCACAAATGCACAGCATTAGATTTTTGTATTTAAACAAAAAAAATGCCAAAAAACGTCCCGCTTAACATAGCTCCCTAGTAAATTTTCCCTGTCTTGCGTTTTTTGCAACTTTTAAAAAACGACCCGCAAATAAAACGAGCAGGAAAAGATGTTCTGTGGAGCAAAAAAAATTTTTTACTAAAGGGCAGGGGGCATTTTTTATCGTTTTTTTTAGGTTTTTTTGAAAATAAAAATGGAAAAAACTGACTTTTTTGTGTGCATTGGGGACATCCTAATAACCACGGGGCAATTTGGCAAGGTGTCTTGGGGGTGCCCCAAAATTTTTAATTACGAATGTAAAATATTCAAAAAGCTACTCCAAGGAAGATCTAAATTCCCCAATAAAGCCCAGAATAACACACATCTGACGTCCTCATAGATTTTTATAGAGAAAAAATATGAGAGGTTTTTACTAAAAATTAATTACCGAAAATAGTAACCCTTCTTGACTAAAATGTAAACTTTTAAAGAAAATTAACAGTAAACCTCGTTCACAAAACTTTTTTCTTCGCGGATGGCGCCGTACTCCGGCCCGGGTTTGCGCTGCAGTACGGGCCAATCCTCGGAGTAATTTTTACGGGAATCCACTGCTCTCAAGAAACAGTGGATTGTTTGCCCCCTCCTCGGCTCGGCGAATCCGCCGCGGGGGGAAAAGTGCTGAATTATTTTTGGGGGTACGCGCGTAAACAATCATTGTCCATGGGGTCGGGGACGGCGCCACCCGCCTCGCTCCGGCCCCCCCCTTATTCACAGGATTTGTGACAAATACTCACAAATCGTCGGGAATAAGCCTGTGAAACGGCCTAAAGGGAAGAATTTCATTTTTAATCTTTCAGTTCCAGTTTTTAGTTTTCTGGGGGTTTTTTTCCCCAGAAACCTACTATTTTGTAGTTTGGGAGGGGGGGTGTACTGATACCTTGATTCCAGAGGGCCCCTTTCCACTAGGGTTTTTTTTATAATGGTTTTAGAAAAAAGGCAAGTTTTGTAACAATCCATTTGGTGAACTTCCAAGGAAAGGTGCATATTTAGTCCGAGGGTTATCACAAATAACAAAATACCGTTCCAGAGTTGATTAACATTTAGCGACCCTTGGTTATGATATTTGCACAGAAAAACATCCATTTTTCGCGTGTTCGTTTTTCTAAAAATGCGGAAAAACAACTGTAATTTCTCCCCTAATTTAATTAAAAAACCTCCTGCTGTTACAATGAGCTTTTTTTTTCGCTCGTTTTTTTTACTTTCGCTTTTCAAACTCTAAAAAAAAGCCAGAGCAGGGAAAAAAAATTTTTACAGGAGTCTATGGGAAAACACTGGACCTTTTTAGGGTTTTTTGGCGGTTTTTACGGGGTTTTTTTTCCGCGATTTTTCAATGAAAACCCACCCGAGACCCCAAATCCCCCCTATAGTGGGTGTTATAAGGTTATATCTTATCAAATTTGCCCAAGTGTCCGCTGTGTCCTTTTTTGTACCCTTTTGTATAAAATAACATGCTTTGGTCGCTTTGATTTTTGGCCAAATTATATTTTTCACTAAAAAAAGTTTTTTATGGGTTTTGTATTTGAATCCTTTTTTTTTTACGGATTTTGTCCTAAAATCCTTTTTTTACAGATTTTGGGGCTAAAAGTTCCCCCCTTTTTTGGCCCAAAAATAGTTTTTTGTTTTCGGGTTTTGGTCAAGAATCTGTTTTTATTTGGACCTTTTTCTATTAAAATTTTCCTTTTTTTGACGGTAAAATACGCTTTTAGGCAAAATTTTTTTTTTGGATAAAGTTTTTTGCTTTTGTTGTTTTGTTCATATTTTGTCATAAAAGCTTTTTTTTTTGGGTTTTGGCATAAAAAAGGGTTTTTTTATATTTTTTCCGCTAAAAATCCCTTAAAAAAAAAAGTTTTTTGCGGCAAAAGGAATTAGTGTTTACGCCAAAAACCGTTAAAAATATTTTTAATCCCAAAATCCTTTTAAAAAATTATTTTTAGCGCAAAAAGAATAAAAAACAATTTTTAGGGTCAAAATCCGTAAAAAAAAATTTTTGGCACAAAAAACGGAAAAAATTTATTTGCCAAAATCCGTAAAATACATATTTTTTTACCAAAATCCAGAAAAAAATGGGCTTTAAAGGTATATCACCTCCAACAAACACCTAAATTGATAGTGATGAAAAAATTTTAAGCTTTTTCAAATACCTCATTAGCAACAGTGGATTTACCTCAGTTTTACAGGGAAAAAGGGGTTTTCTTTCACTTTGATAGGGATTTATCATCTGTTGGGGGAAAACCAACATCAGGGGGGGCCGATCTCTCACTACATCTACAGCGGCCGACACTAAGGGGAAAAGTCTAAATGCGTGGACAAAAAACACCCAAAACCAAAACTAAAAATGAGTTTTCTGTCCCCGCCTTCAAAAGAGCTGAAAAAACAGCCGTTTATTGCTGCGATTTTTTTTTTGGCGGTTTTTACCCGCTTTTTTTCTTTCCGGGGTTTCAATTTGCATAAATAAACCCTTGGATGTAACTCCGCCCCACAAAAGGGGGTGGGAAAACAATTTTTGCATTTTTATGAAACTATATCATTTTTAGGGTTTTTTGGACTAAATTAAAACTCGCTTTTTTCATAAAATACGTTTTTTTTTTACAGATTTGGCGTATTAAAATAAATCATTTTGGGTTTCTAAAATAAGTTTTTTTTTGGTTTTTGTGGGTTTTTACGGATTTTGGGTAATAAATTTATCTCCAAAATTAAAAAAAAGATTTTTTTTTACAAAAGGAGATAATTTAAAAAACCAAAAAACCCAAAAAAAATTATTTTTTTGCAAAAAAATAATAAAAAAAAAATTTTTAGCGACAAAACGATAATTTAGAAGAGCCAAAATCCTAAAAAAAAGTAAATTTTTGCGCCAAAATTTTCCTACAAAACATATTTTATGACAAAAAACCTTAAAAAAATATTTTTGCCCAACCCCCGTTAAAAAAACTATTTTTTTGCTACAAAATACATAAAAAAAAACTTTTTTTTAGCATCAAAAGGGAAAATAACTTTTGAAGAGCTAAAATCCCTGAAAAATTATTTTTAGCGCAAACAAGAAAAAACTTTTTAGCGCCAGAAATGTTTTTAAGAAAAGGAAATTTTTAGCGGGCCCAAAAACCTAAAAAAAAAAAATTTTTTTTTAGTTCAGAGGCGGGGATAAATTTTTAGCAACCGAATAAAGTTTAAAAAAAAAGGATTTTAGCGGCAAAATCCCTAAAAAAAATGGGTTTTTAGCGTCAGAGGCGAAATAACCCTTTTTTAGCACCAAATATGTAAAAAAAAAAGGGTTTTAGGAAACCAAAAAACCCTTTAAAAAAACGTTTTTTTTAGGTCAGAGGCCAGATAACTTTATTACACCAGGAAAAATTTTAAAAAAAGGATTTTAGCGGCCCAAAACCTAAAAAAAAAAAAGGATTCTGGTGGGCAAATCCCGTATAAAAACGTATTTTTTAAACGTCAGAAGCGGAAAATAAAATTTATTAGCGCCAAAATATGTTAAAAAAAAAATTTTTCCGCCAAAAAAAAATTTTCGAAAAAACGTTGGTGACCCCAACATGATCATTTTATTAAGAACGGTTTCAAACCCAAAACACAACGGACCTTGAAAACCAGATTTGATAATTTTATAACCTTTTTTAACACCCCCTATAGGGGGGCTTGGGGGCTTGGTTGGGTTTTTACATTGAAAAAACGCGGTTTAAAAAAAAACAAACGAAAAAAAACCCCCAAAAGACGTTTGGGCGCTTTTTCCCTTTGACTCCCGTGGGAAATTTTTGCCCTGGGTCCCGGCGTTTTTTTGAACATGTTGCAAAAGACCCAGGGGGGGGGGGAGGGTTTTAAAAAAAGAAAAGAAAAAAGAACCAGTTTAGACAGCAGGGGGGTTTTACATTAGAAATCCCCATTGGGGGATGATTACAGTCGTTTTTTTTACTGTGCAGTGGAGTCTGTTGTTTAAGGAAACAGTTTGACAGTTTACCTGTTGCTTCAGTCCCCCTCCATAGCACACAGGGGATCTGTAACTGCTGCTGGGGTTTTGCACATGATGAAACTTACAGACTCCCCCGCCAAAGGGACTTCCCACCAGGGGGAACTTACAAACGTCATCCCCAAGCTGTCTTTTTGCCACTTGGGCCCCATTTCAGAGCCGTCTTTAAAAACCCCCAAATGAGGGGGCCAGTTTTTTGGGCCTCTTGACGGACCCCATTTTTGAAATCAGTCATTTGGCACTTTTGTGGGGAATAACTTTTTTTAACTTTAAACCATTTTAAAGTGATTAAAAGATTGTTTTTTTGTTTACAAAATTTCTTAAAGAAATAAAAAAATTTTGTCCAAAAAAAGATTGTTTATTTTTTGAAAAATATCAAAAAAATCGTGAAAAAAAAGTTAAAAAAATTTTCCAAAATTTAAAAATTCAAAAAAAATTTTGCATTAAGACAGATAGTTAAACCCCCAAAAAATTTATTTAACCCCACAAACTACCATAAAGTCTGGGTGTAGTTTTTGGGATCATTTTTTTTAAAAGGGCCTTTTTTTTTTTTTTCGACATTTGGGGGCTTTTAAA
>JAODAL010078285.1:0-12969 GCA_025379985.1 Phyllomedusa bahiana
GTTAGGTTTAAAAAAATCCTTGTTTAATACAAAATACTGTATATACATACTGGTCTCTTAAAGGGTTTTGTCACGAAATGAGTTCCTTCTTATCTGCTCAGTGGAGAATATAAACAAAGCATGCTGAGTCATGAAGGGCTGCAGAGGTGAGAGGGAGGGGGTGAGCAGAGAGCGAGGAAGCAGGGAGAGTCTCTAAAGTTTACTCAAATAATAACATTACAATAGTGGATTCTCCATACAGCAGATAGACTCATACACTGCACTTTCTCCCCAGCCCCTTGCAAGCTCCTTCATGTTCCCTGTCATCAGATAAGAAGTGCAAACACGCAAGCACAGCCAGATCAGCTCCCTGTCAGCTCCTGGTCGTGTCTAATGTAAACTTTCAGGAAACTAAGGGGGACTGAGCAATGCTGTAGCTCTCACAGGCTTCACTTTTTGTAATCACATATATTTAGAAAAGTGATTAAATACCCATTTTGGAGGATCCCACGTCAACATTACTTCATGGCAAAACCCCTTTAAGGGACAACTAAATGATGCAATATTTTAGCAGTTTTTACTCCTTTACAGGCTCAGTCAGTTTTATCAAAGCTTAGCTCAAGAAAGGGCCATAAACAGACTACTATGACCTAGCTATGATTGAAGACCCTGAGTGGTTAAAAAGGGCATCAGAGGGAGTAAATCTCACTGTTTATTGATTTCTGTGCTATGTATATGTATTAGGCCTGGTTAAAACCTATGTCAGAGATTCCTCTTTCACAGACTTTGGCAAAATTGACATCAACAATGGATATCATGGCGGAAACTCAATGCACCCTATTGAAGTCAGTGGTATCTGTTGGACACCACTGGTGTCTATTGGGAAATTAGTCCAGTACCTTAAATGAACCTTCAATGCTGATAGAAAATATGAATAAATAAAATTACAGTTTTAAAGGGGTAGTCCATTAAAAAAATATTATACTGAATTTGGGCCAGGGTGGTCCAGAAATGAAAAGAAAAACCTGAAACTTACCCAGCTGTCCCCACTGCTGCCTCACCAGAGCTCCGAGTGATCCCTTCCTCTTGCCTACCAACATAGGAAAGATCCATGCCCTCCATTCACTTACAAAGGAACATAACTCTCTCCAACGTGTTGGGACAAGAACCCGGTGTAACAGGCCAGCGTATACCCTCAGTCCAGACTATACCTGGGAATAAAGTGGCCTATGCTAGATTATACCACGCGTATATTTCTACCTAGGGCAATTAATACCCCAAGTATAAATTAGCCTAGGCTCATTTATACTCCTCTGGCCATATTATACCTCCATCAGTAGCAAAGAGTGATATACACAAGAGTTACTTAATTTTTCAACATTTTATTGGGGATTTTGCTTTGTCTGATAATTTAAGTGAGAAATATAGTTGACTTTATGAGTAAAAAAAAAGCTGCATTTATGCTTTAATTTAATTTTTTTCATATTAAAAGAACAATATTTTATACTGATCAGCCATTTCTGCTGCATCCATTTTTGTTTACATTTAGTTTCTTCCTCCCCGCCTTCCAAGAACCATAACTTTTTATTTTTCTGTCTGCGTAGGTGTGTGAGGGCTTGTTTTGTGGGATACAAGATGAACTTTTAATTGTATCATGTACCATACCATATAATGCACTGGGAAACAACAAAAAAATTCTAATTGGGGCGAAATGTGAAATAAAGTGCACAATTTTTGTGGGGGTTTTGTTTTTATGGTGTTTACTCTTTAAAATAAAAAATGTGTTCTCTGTATACACTGATATTAAATATGTAGAGTTTTGATTATGTTTTAGTAGTTGTTTAAGTACTTTTAAAAAATCTCTATCAACTTTTTTATTTTGTTTTTAAATTTGTGGTGCAGCACCATTTTCGACAACCAAAAATTTTTTACTATTTCACCTATGGACCTGATTGAAAGCTATATTTTTGAGGCATAGTTTTGTATTGGTCCCATTTTGGGGTACATGCGACTTTTGATTACTTTTTTTCCAATTTTAGGGGGATGCAAAATGACCAAAAAAAACTATTTTTAGTGTTTGGTTGTTTTTTTTTTCTACGATGTTCACCATAAGGAATAAATAATATTGTATGTTAATAAATTGGACTTTTAGGACATGGCTATACCAATTATGTTTAACTTTTTAATTGTTTTTCTTACTTTATTTATAAAAATGGGTCTATAACAGAAGTGGTAAGATGGCAGTCATGGAAGCCTTTTTAGGCCCCTTGCTGCCATGGCAACCAGCGGGTACTCCCCAATCTTGTTGCGATGGAGGTGGATATCAGAAGGCAGATTTTCACGTCAAGTGAGGTGCAGTGAGCCCTAACTGGAACCCAGCCCACTGTCCCTGCCTACTTGACATGCTGCCCTAGGCGGCAGACGGCAACTGGGCGACAGTCCCTGCGCTGCTAAAGTGCTGGGGCCGTGAGAAGCAAGAATAGTCAAACAGTCCGGGTCAATATCAAATAGGAATGCCAAAGCCACAAATCGAAAAAAGGAATAAAGAAAAAAAAGCCCGGGGCAAAAGCCAAACGGAAGCAAAGCACAAAATCAGGGGACAAACCGGAGTCAGGAAACAAGCCCAGGTCAGGGATACTGGTTGCAAAAAAAACAAAAAAAAAGAATAAGAAACACAAGGTAGCCAGGGTATCACAGCGCACAGTCCTTTCAGGAGTTTTAAATGGGGTTGTGGATCCACCCTGCACTGATTTGGGGCGGGCCTCCGGGGCCTCCCCTTTGGGTGGTGCACTGTCCCTGTCGGGGGGCCCGGGGCTTCACTCACAGAGTGCAGCACAAGTGTATGGGGGAGCGCACATCAGCTGTTTTCAAACCCCCGTCTCGCTGAGCACAGCTTGCCCGACACAATTTAACAACTAATTCCATTATCAGAGTTATCTAAAGATTTTTGGCAGCCTACACTGTTATAAGTAGCACAGTTGGATGTCACAATCCAGCCCTTAAAGCTTCAGAACCAGAGAATAAACGTAAACAAGCCCGAGGTCAAATAGCCAATACGGAAAGCAAAGCCCACAAAATCAGGAGACCAAGCGGGCCTAGAGAAACAAGCCGAGGTCATTAATATAGTTTACAAAACAAACACATAAGTAATAGTAAAAAAGTGTAAACATCAATGTTATTGTTGTGTCCATAAAAGCATCAGCTACTAAAATCTAAAACTATTTGTACCACAAGGTGAACGGCATAAATAAAAATAAAATTAAAACAACTCAAAAATCTTCTTTTAATCGTTTTACTGCCTCAAAAAATTAGAAAAGACATGATTATGAAGTTGCTTGTATCCCAAAGTGTATACCCATAAAAAAAGCCTAAACAGCAGGTTTCATGTCAAAGATTTAAAGGGGTTTTCTCGCTACAAATATCGTATCTGTAATGATGGGGACAGTAAAAATAAGCACTTTTGCAATTGGTTTGTATTTCCTAAATCATTTAGTATAGCAGTTATGAGCTAATCTGTGTATGTCTAGCGCTAAATCAGCAGCCTTTGCTGTGATTGGCTGCCTGATATTTAGTTCAGCCCTGTTGAGACATGCCTCTGGATGGGACAAGCCCCCTATGCTGTGATTGGCTGCCTGCACTCTGTGCTTACTCCCCTCTGAGCCGTGTAAAATGAAAGTGAAACAGCTTTCTATGATGGCTGCTGGTTGTATAATAAAAGCTGCCTGAGCTCCTTAATGCTGAGTCTTAAGCTGCTAGATTCACTCTCTCCTCCCATATAACACATATAGACTTATACACTCTCACATTTCTCACATTTGTTTCATCATTTCAGGCTGTATGTATAACTGTTTAAAAAAATACAGGTGTTCTGGTTACAAGGGGCTTGTGGGGGGAGATGACAGCTCTGCAGATTAGAGAACTGACAACTGCAGGAGGTCTGCAGAGCTGTGACATCCTCTCCTTTCCACTGCTCACACAGAATGATGATGTTACCAATCTTCAGTGAGGGGAAACACACCTACTGGGAGGAAAGACCCGCCTACTGGGAGAAGAGACCCTCACCTGGATTTGAAGCTGTAGGAGAAAGAAACAGCTCAAGTCTACGAAAGTCAGTGAGGAGAAAACCCCTTTAAGGATGTTAGAGGATTGGAACAACCTGAACAATAAGGTTGTTCTGTTCGAATTTAATTAGTCTCTGTGGGATAGGTACACAATTCTACATAGTATTTGAGTTAAGGTCCAAACTTACCACTTGACTTATTTTCCTACAACTTGGTATAATTAGTGAGCTCTTTTTACCACAGATCCCCTTCTTTTGTGTCTTGTCTTTTGTCTATAAGTTTATGCATACTTGCATTCAATTGTTTCTTTGCATTGTATTATGGAAGTGTAAATGTACAATAACTGCAAATGTGAATGTATCTAATTTCAACTGCTGTATCATTTATTTTTCTGATGATTCCTTGTAACCTTGCTGAATATTAATCTTTATTTGTATGATTTATACAAAAGTTTTAATAAAAATGCAGTTAAGCAAAAAAAAAGTTTTTGGTCTCAAAAAATCGCACTGCATAGCAAATTTACAAATATATACAGCTCTGGAAAAAATTAAGAGACCACTGCAAAATTTTCAGTTTCTCTGATTTTTCTCTTCCATGGTAAATTTTTGGAGAAAAATGTACGTTGTTATTTTATTATATAAACTACTAACAACATGTCTCCAAAATTCAGAGCAAAAATTTTTGTATTTATTTGCAGTAAATGAGTAGAGATGGGCGAATCGATTCTAACGAAGTGGAATTCGTTTAGAATTTCAGGAAAACTTCGGTTCGGAACGAAGTCGAACTTTGGGGTACTTCGGGTGAACAAAGTGTGCTTTTTGATTGATAAAATGGCTGCGAGCACATGGCGCTACATGGGGCAAAGCACTCTGGGAGGAAGAAGGGCATAGCCTGCATGACATGTGCAGAGGTGAAGCCAATCAGAGACCGGCGGGATTCTGAACGTCACCGCACTATATAAGTCGGCGCGACGCCCGGAGCTCACATCCTCTCACTGTGCTCATCAGGGAAGGTGCTGCCACGGCTGATAGCTCTTACTGAAGAATTGATTTTTATATAGCGATTTCTGTGGGGTGTCTCAGCTTGTCTCAGAGACTGTTCTCTTAATGTTCTATTTCTAATTTTTTGGGGTATTGGATCTGAAATCCAGTGTGCGTCCACTGGAGCTGCATATACATTCAATATCCAAGTGGGATCTAAGCCAGTTCCTGTTGTATTCATTTAAAGAAACAGCGTTTTTACAATACAAATACCACTTCATTTTTGGCTGCTCAATTCTATTGCGCAATTTACATCCAGGGGTTAATTAAGCGTTGTTTTGCTGGTGTGCTGACCCCAAGAAACCGTCATTTTCAAAGGCAATATATATAAACTTTTCCTGTATTCTAATTCACAAGCACAGATTATTTACAACTGTATCTCTTGTTGTGTGCGTAGAAAACACGCAATTGTCACACGCAACAAAGCTACTAGTTTGTGAGGCTCAATTCTTTGGCGCAATTTACATCCAGGGGTTAATTAAGCGTTGTTTTGCTGGTGTGCTGACAGAAGTAGGGGGTGGGGGGGGGGGGGGGGGGGGGGCGGAGTGTGATAAACCGTCTTTTTCAACGCAAAAATATTATAAATTTTTCCTGTAGCCTAATTCACAAGCAAAGGTTAATTACAACTGTATCTCTTGTTGTGTGGCGTAGAAAACACGCAATTGTAACACGCTACAAAGCTACTAGTTTGTGCGGCTCAATTCTTTGGCGCAATTTACATCCAGGGGTTAATTAAGCGTTGTTTTGCTGGTGTGCTGACAAAAATAAACCGTCTTTTTCAACGCCAAAATATATAAATTATTACAGTAGCCAAATACACAATCAAAGGTAAAATACAACTGTAACTCTTGATGTGTGGCTTAGAAAACACACAATTGTAACATGCTACAAAGCTACTAGTTTGTGCGGCTCAATTCTTTGGCGCAATTTACATCCAGGGGTTAATTAAGCGTTGTTTTGCTGGTGTGCTGACAAAAATAAACCGTCTTTTTCAACGCCAAAATATATACATTTTTCCTGTAGCCTAATTCATGTCCGAAGGTTAATTAAGCCTGTTTGTGCTTTTACATTTAGTAAAACACACAGTGTTTTTAAACGCCACATACAAGTAAATTTTTCCTGGCCATTTGTGGAGCGCAATTTATATCCAAGGATTACCCAAGCTTGTTACTGGGTTCATTTGGAGTCAAAAACAGGGTGTATATTTATCATATACAGATATCATCATCAAACAGTGTCTGTACATTTTAGAACAAACAGTATGTCAGACAGAGAGGTAGCAGGCTCTGCACCTGCGAGTGGCAGTGGCACAAACATTCCTGGAACAGGCCCAGGTCGCAGCACAGCAAGGGGACGTCGCAGCAGGGGTCACTCGGTGAGGCCACAACTGCCGCTGTCATCTAGCGGCCGTGTGTTGTTCAGCAACCCAAGGGTTCTTGATTGGTTGACTAGGTCATCCTCTTCCTCCCGATGACATCTGACAACCCCAGCCAAGAGTCGGTGGGAACCTCAGACACAACCATTAGTTGGCATGGCCTGGGAGCGGGTCAGCGGCCCTCACCTGTCCTCAGCCCGCCTCTGTCCCATCCGGTTCCCTCAGCCAGAGATCTACTATGTGGTCTGGGCTCAGCGCCACTATATAGCGAGGATGAACAATTTGAGGAGGGCAGTCAGCAGCTACTTGGCAGCGAAGAAATGGGGCTAATATCGTCTGCTTCTTGCAGTAGGCGGCAAAGTATAGATGTGGAGAGTGGCATGGGAGGTCATGTTGTGAGAGGTCAGCCTCGGCATACAAAGACCGGTGATGAGGACAGCAGTGACGATGAAACACAAATAGATGATGATGTAGCCAACCGCACTTGGGAGCCGGTTGAGGCAAGGGCTTCATCATCGTCAGGAGAAGAGGGCGTCAGCTTGCGCGTCAGGCAGCAGCGCAGCCAGCAAGTGTGGTCGTGTGGCGTGAGTCAGCAGGATAGCAGCAGTGTGAGGTCGGGAGCCAAGCCACAGGGTAAAAAACCCGCTTCGCAGGTCCAAGAAAGTAGCAGCACAGGGGC
The DNA here is from genome assembly GCA_025379985.1 of Phyllomedusa bahiana. NCBI lineage: Eukaryota > Metazoa > Chordata > Amphibia > Anura > Hylidae > Phyllomedusa > Phyllomedusa bahiana. The sequence goes on from JAODAL010078285.1 coordinate 7,135, forward strand.
TCAGCGCGGCAGCGGCGGCAGTAGTCCCTCAGTGCGGAGCGGTGGCGGTAAAATCCGATACTCGGCAGTGTGGCAGTTCTTTGCTAAGACACCGGAGGAGCGAATATGGGTATATGCAGAATCTGTGGGCAGAAAGTGAAGCGTGGCAGGGAGCTAATGTTGTCACCACGGCCCTGCGTCAACACATGCAGCGTCACCATCCGGTGGCCTGGGAGAAACGTGGCTCAGATGTGGTGGTCCATCCTGCCGCCGCAGCAACAACAGCAGCAGCAGCAGCGCCAGTGGCACGCATGCCATTGCAGCCAGTCAAGGCTCCACCACCTCTGCAGAAGGGAGCTGTTTCTCTTTGACATCATCTCCTGGTCCAGATGCTCCTGCTCCTCGCTACTCATGGCGCCAGCAGTCGTTCAGCGAGGCGATTGCAAAGAGACAACAGTATGCGTCCAACCATCCTAAGGTGCAGCAGCTGACCGTGCTCCTGTCCAAGTTGTTGGTACTGCAGTCCCTCCCTTTCCAAATGGTGGACTCTGCACCATTCAGAGAATTAATGGCTTGTGCCAAGCCGAGATGGAGAGTTCCAAGCCGTATTTCTTTTCCAAAAAGGCAGTACCAGCACTTCATAAATATGTAGAACAGAAGGTGGGTCAGTCCTTGAGCTTATCGGTTTGTTCCAAGGTGCACGGCAGCGCGGACATCTGGAGCTGTAACTACGGTCAGGGCCAGTACATGTCCTTTTACGGCCCACTGGGTGAATGTGCTTCCAGCCCAGGCACACCAACAACTTGGACAGGAGACGCCGCTTTCTCCTCCACGTTGTCAAACTGCTGCACCTGCGCCAATGTCCGCGTCCTCCTCCTCCTCCACCACCACCACCATCTCAGCCTCCACAAGTACTGCTCCATCATACCACATGTATGGGCACAGCGGTGTCACGCAGTTCTACACCTGGCTTGCCTCGGCGAACGAAGTCACACAGGGGAGGAACTGCTCCGCGTCATGCAGCAAGAAATCGATGTGTGGCTTTCTCCGCGCCAACTGCAAATCGGAACCATGGTGACGGACAATGGGAGGAACATGGTGTCCGCGCTGCACCGAGGAGGGATGGTCCATGCACCCTGCATGGCGCACGTTTTCAATCTGGTTGTGAAAAGGTTCCTGAAGTCTTCCACCGATCTTCAGAACATTCTGAAAATGGCCAGGAAACTGTGCATGCACTTTATCCATTCGTACAAAGCCAGGAACACCCTCCTCGAGTTGCAGCGGCAGAACGGCCTCCCCCAACACACTCTGATATGCGATGTTTCCACCCGCTGGAATTCCAGCCTGCACATGTTGGACCGACTGTATGAACAGAGAAAGGCCATTAATGATTTTTTGATAACCAGGCAGACAGAAGTACTCCCCTGTGTAACTTTGATGTCAGCCAGTGGCAGCTCATGCGTGACACCTGCCGTTTGTTGAGGCCATTTGAGGAGACAACGTTATTTGTCAGTCGCCAGGACTACGGGATGAATAACGTCATTCCACTGCTTCATGTCCTGGAACAGATGCTGAAAAATCTGTCTGGGCAGGGGACTGGAGACGTGGCGACTACATCTCGTGGCCACATGAGTCCGGTGGGGACTGAAATGGAGGAGGAGGAGGAGGACATTGGAGCAGAAGCATTGTCTGGTGAAATGAGTGGATTTTCTACCAAGGTGACAAGAGAGGAGGAGCAGGAGCAGCTGGAGGAGGTGGATGGAGATGAGGAAGATGAGGCAGATGACTCCCAAGCACCGTGGCAGTATACAGTGGAATGGAGGCAGGGAGCCCCTCGGAGTCACTTGTGCAGATGGCCCGCAGCATGCTTATTTGCCTGGCTAGTGACAGCCGAATAGTCAGCATCCGGCAGAGGGATGACTTCTGGCTCTCCACCCTATTGGACCCTCGCTACCTGTCCAAAATGGGAGCCTTTTTCCCAGCTATTGAGAGGGAAGACAAACTCAAATACTATAGGGCAATCCTCTGTAATCAGTTGGCCGCTGCCTATGTGCGGCATCAGCCCTCCTCTGACAGGTCTGACCGGGGGGTTCCTCAGCGCTCACGTACTACTGCCGCGGCTGCTGGGGGACGGGGGGGGGGGGTAGGAGCAGTACCAGCTCCATCAGTAGTAACCTAAGTCTGGAGTCACTGATGAGCAGCTTCCTTCACCCGCCTAGTGAGGAGGGCAGTCGCCAGCAGCAGCAGCAGCAGGACCTGGAGCATTCCTGAACCAACAGGTTGTGGCCTACTTGGACAGCACTCTGCCACCTCAGTTAGGAGATCCGCTGGACTACTGGGCAGCCAAACTGGATGTGTGGCCACAACTTGCCGAGTTTGCAGTGGAGAAGCAGTCCTGCCCAGCCAGTAGTGTGGCATCAGAGCGGGTGTTCAGTGCGGTGGGGGCCATCGTTACCCCAAGGAGAGCCCGCTTGTCCACAGGAAATGTGGAACGACTGACCTTTGTCAAGATGAATCAGGCGTGGATTTCCACACACTAATGCCTTAGGCGTCAGTCTGGGTTCAAACTACCTGCCTCAGCCACTATACTGATGCCGCCACCCGCCTGATGCCACACATCTGCTGCATTTTTGCTTTTTACTTTTCTCCATCTGCATACCACCATCTTTACCAGGGTACCCCTGGTTATTGCCACCACACTTTCTTTATGCCTCATTGCTGCTGCTGCTGTTGCTGGTTTGCTCGTGATTCATCCACACCTGTGTTCACATTGTGCCACTGTCTGACCTCATGCTGCTGGCTGTGCTGCTGCCATTGTCCTCCTTTACACTGTGTCATTGTGCCACTGCCTGACCTCATGCTGCCTGCCCGCCGGTGACCTCCGCTCTCAGTCATTGTGCCCATTCTGTTTGGGACACCCTACTTCCTCCTTTGTGTTTTGCGCACCTCCAGTGATGTCATTGTGCCACTGCCTGATCTCATGATGCTGCTGTCGTGACCTCCACACTGTATCATTGTGCAACTTGTGGCCTAATACTGTTTTGCTGCCTCCAGAATGTCATTGTGCCACTGCCTGATCTCATGCTGCTGCTGTCGTGACCTCCACACTGTGTGATTGTGCCACTCTGTGGCCTAATACTGTTTTGCCGCCTCCAGAATGTCATTGTGCCACTGCCTGAACTCATACTGCTGCCGCCGTGACCTCCGCACTGTATCATTGTGTAACTCTGTGGCCTAATACTGTTTTGCCGCCTCCAGAATGTCATTGTGCCACTGCCTGACCTCATACTGCTGCCGCCGTGACCTTCGCTCTCAGTCATTGTGCCACTCTGTGGCTTCCTCGTGTTTTGCCACCTCCAGAATGTCATTGTGCCACTGCCTGACCTCATGCTGCTGTGGCTGCCGCTGTCACCTCCATACTCTGTCACTAATGTTGCCACCTGAGCTCTCAGCTTGTTTTTTTCCAGCTTTCGCTGGCATGACTTTATCAGGCTACATTCCCGCTTGAGTTTTTTGGTCAGTTTTGCCCTCTAAAGTGCCCAGGGAATTTTATAGTGAAGCGATTCTAAGAGCGGCGGCAGTCATCTGCGTGTCATACTAAAACACAACATTGTATGAAGACCAAACCAAGCTCCCTCTGCAGATTTAAGCATGGCACCCTACAGGCTCTGTGCAGCCTGGAAATAGCTGCTTTTTAACGCGATTCGTGCCGAAGTAATTCGGAACTAAATGAATTTTGTCGGAAAATTCGGCTAAGTGACCGAATCGAATTTTTGAGAAATTCGCCCATCTCTATAAATGAGAAATCTTCAAAATAATAAAAAATAAGCAGTGCTGTCAGACCTCAAATAATGTAAAAGAAAACAAGTTCATTTTTAAGTAGAAACAGTAAGACTAATGTTTTAAGTCAGGAAGTGTTCAGAAATCAATATTTGGTGGAATAACTGTGTTTTTTTCATTCAAATTCCTTTTGGCCTATTCCTAGCACTTGTTTTGCCATCCAGCTTGTCCTATTACAAGAAGATTGTGAAGACCACAGCAGTGTTTTTTATACTTTCCTTCATTAAATAAGATTTGGTTCAGGTGATCACCTAATCAGAAAGCACTTTAAAGTAGAATGAGGTGTACTTTGGTTGGAATTCAACTGACACTGGAATGGACGGGCCTTTCAGACATGTAGAGATGCTGATTTTTAGATTTCCAGAGCTGTATATATTTTTAAAGTACTAAAACATAAGAAAAATTGGTATCTTCTGAATCATTTTGATCCGCAAAAGAAAAATAATGTAATTCATATCGCACAGTGAACTCCGTAGAAACGAATCCTACCCAAAATGGCGCAATTACCTTGTCCTGCAAAAAATAAGCCCTCATATACCTATGTAGAGGGAAACATAAAGAACTTTTTGGTCTTAGTTGGAGAGGAAAAAATGAGCTTGATGTAAACAAAAATCCCTGTGACAGGAAGGGGATAAAGGAGTCTTCTCGTTTCAAAGATCATAGTTCAAAAGGACGGGACCAAAATTGTAAGGTTGTAGGTGCTTGGTTACCATATGCAAAGTGCTATGGTTCAAGAGAACGGGACGTTTGTTTAATGGCTGGGAAGGAAGTGAGAGCTCTGGTCGGGTCCGCCTAGGTCCCGCCCCCAGACGTATTTGGGAACTCGCATCAGATGGAGAAGCAGGAGAGAGGTTGTGGACGGGAGTGCGCAGGGCGGAGAAAAAGAGAGAAGAGAAAGAGAGAGAGATTTGCTCTTTTCACTGACAGCAATCAGTGGTAGTAGCGTCGTATGCATGCGGGGTTTGCTCTTTTCACTGACAGCAATGAGTGGTAGCAACAACGTATGTGTGCAGGGTTTGCTCTTTGCACTGACAGCGATCAATGGTCCTGCACCAGAGAGAGATCTTGTGCAGTCCCATGTAAACACAGGCAGATAAAGCGTATAGTTTTGTTCGGCAGATCTGTAGAGGTCAGAGGTGTAATAATCTGCAGGATATATCACTGTGTGAGAGAGAAATAAAATCACCCATCTTTCCCAGAATCCTGAATATCAAATGCCCATTCTAGTTACAAAGTATGGAGAGAGAGAGTGAGAAATGTAGATATATACTATGGAGTTACACTTTTCACTTCCAATAATTCCTTAGTCTCCGACAGCTGAGAACCTCTCTCCTCCCCCACCTCACACAGAATGAATTCTCACGTGTACACTTTGGGGCGTGTCTGCAGAGTGAAGACACTCCCTGCTGGGAGGAGAAACACGCCACTCCATTTCAGAAGCTCTGCTTAGCAACCAGTAAAAATGGCTGCCAAATGATGAAACTATAAAATCCCTTTAAGCCCTTACCAACATATGACGTACAAGTACGTTATAGCTGGCATGTATTTGCCACAGTTTGATGTACCTGTATGTACTGAAGATCGGAAGCTGAGCTTACATGATTGTCACAGGAAACTGGTTGTAACAGCCAGAAAAAAGAAAAAGGTTTTTCTTATTTTTTTCCAGTGCTAATTTTCTGGAATTTGTATTACAGCTGCGTTAATGGCCAGGACTACAGTTTACTCTGATACCAGCTGTTTAACCCATTCGATGCCTTGGTCGATAGCGACCATGCATCACTCTATCGCTATTGGCACCCTGCTGTGTGATCATGGGGTGCCATGACAGCCTGTTTGTGACCATTAGCCTGCCAGGCCATGCTCGGGGAAAGGGTTTGATGTGCTGACTGACAAGTTGGCATAATGTAATATAAAAGTGATAAAGCGATCGATAAGCCTAGTTCCCCATGGGAGCAAGTAAGAAAAAAAGTAAAACACACAGACAAAACCCTTACCTTAAAAAAATAAAAAAAAAAA